>JAQFZE010001733.1:0-16760 GCA_034695245.1 Dicyrtomina saundersi | reverse complement strand
TTTTGGTTGACTTCTAAATTATATTAGTGCATACCTATATATGAAAACATACTGTCACCTGTCCACGTACAACCTCCAATTTGCATATTACATTACATCAATCTATACGGAATTGAAATTACTTACCTTTAAATTGTTTGGCAAATAATTAAAATTGGAAGTTTAAAAAATATATTTTGGCACTATTAATAAGTGAAAAATGGAGTAAATTAGACTGCTACAAAAGTATTCGTGTCTGTAAGAAATGAATGATTTTAATCGGAGCACATTAAAATATAACACGAAAATGCGTAAGTGCTTATATATCTCGTATTTCAGGGGTCGAAGCTATTTATGATTGAGATTATTATAAAAGTTTTTCAAATTCAAATTGAAGCATTTTCCATTTATAAAGTCTTACATTTTAAAATTATACTAAGGAAATGAGTAAAATACAATTTAGTACAAGAGATTTGTGGGGTTATTGGATTTATCTTGTACAACCTTAACCTTATTTTCTATTTGATAAATCTTCCAGGATCGGTATTTTATTATTCCAATATTTCCCAAATTCAAAAGTTCGGCTAAAATAAGAATCCTGTATGAAATAAAATAATAAAATAAATTCAAAAATAAAGCTCAATTAGAAATAAACTCGTATAATTTAAACTGTAAACAACATAAAAAATAAGCTCTTTGCGTCCTACAAATCATCTCTAATATTTGTGAACGAAGATATAAATACATTTAATTAAAAGTAAGAAATTTACATACCAGAAGGAATATCCAAGACTGGTAGAGTCAGCCTTATAACCAGTTACAATTGTTTCGCTAATTGCGGGATTATCCTTCAAATTTGTAAAAGCAACTCCCCATAGTATCATTGCCAATAGTGTGCAACCAGCTGTAGAGTAAAAATAGATTATCAGCAGATTATCGTGCTAAGTTTTAATAATGACTATACACACGTGCTATATGTATTTTTCATGCTTATTAATTTCTAAAAACTAATTGTAAGTATTAAGTTTAAAACTTGAGAAATAGCTTGTATTATAGTAATTGCTACAAGCGATGTCCTGCAAGGCACACAATCTTACTTTCAAAGTAAGTTATTTTTTTTTAAACTTCATTCTTCTTACCTGAAATTCCATTCCAAATGTAAAGTCCGTAAACACTAAACAGCGGAAGGCTTGGAGCTCTGAACGTATTGTACAGGGCCTGGAGACCCGCTATCAAAGAAAACAAAATTGCTCCCACAAGAAATAGAATAGTGACAAGCCAGAGTCCAAAATTAAGAAACATTTTCTTGTCTCGGGTTGCATTTATTTCAGCAGCTGGAAGCTTAGCAACTAACAGAAATAGAGTTTGACATTTTCAATTAAAAAACAAATTGAAATTTAATCTCGAAAGATGCACTTGCCATGGATATGAAATACAAAAGCGCTAATTTATAATTATGAGGAAAAGGTTGTATTGTTTGTAGCCGACCAGGTGGGATGTATAGTGGGGACGGTAATATGAATGCCTGTGGAGGGAGGTATTTAAACAAAGTAAGTATACGAAGAACTACCAGATAGTGAGTTTATAAGGACGTAAATAAAATCTACACAACATTTTCCGAAGCTTCTTTATCAAATAAGTTTGCGTGTGGGTAAACTTCGAAAGTGCGATATGCGTATTAATTGAATTAAACTCACCAAATCCTGAGAAATCTCTAGTTGAGCCCCCCTCGCTGCATTGGACAGTAGAAATTTTGCCCAACCAAAGTGATTCTAAGTCAGCACTCCGCTCTTTTTTAGAAACTCCGCAGCTATACATGCAAATATTTTCTTTTGACCGGCAAGCAACTACAATGTTTGAAATCCACAAAATACCCCAAAATGAAAAGCACAGTCTCTTTTATCGTATTCATTTTCTATGCTGTCATAAATTCATTATACTCTCTCAAAAATAAAATTTTTACCCTATAGAAATATTAGGATGAGTTTATGTGTAAGTAGTAGGTATAATAAAATATGATGAGCTAACCTTTCAGGTCGTAAGTTACCGATACGCCTAGGAAAGTAGTAATAGTTTTACTCCCTGATGCCAAGCCATAGTTAACTTTTCCTGAATTTGCTTGGGCTCCATCTGAGCTGGATCGAGCTTCAACTTCAACCCAATGAGTTGTCCCTAATGAAGCTCCTAAAATAATGACGGAAAAACAACAACCCGCAATTGTGAAAAATATAAAATTATTTAATTTTCGAGCTGCCATGTTGTCAAGATTTGTATTTCAATTGACCAGAGCAAGCTGCTGCCGACGCCTATGTGAATCGCTATGTGGGAGCAATAAAAGAAAATCTCCAGTAAAACTGTGCAGAATATATAATAGTGACTAAATGGAAATTGTCATTGTTTTTTAACTTATCTCTTACCGTATCAATTTGTCCTATGAAACTGTATTAAAGGTTTCCACATTATTATCAGTCTCCAAGATAAGCTCGCAATCATGTTGTGTGTATAGAACGAGAACACAACGCAAGGGCACAATATCCATCTCACCTGATAAGATTATACATTTACAATTCATTTTTTTGAGTAGCGTGCAGCTCGATACTTATCCGTGTTCTTGAAATAAATCAAAATTATCTCATACATCCTTAACGCCACTGTCACATATACGACGAGTATTTTTGCAACCTAACCTACCTAGATTACTCACACAACCGAAGCCGCAAGCCGCAATGCTCTAATCAGTTAGAGGTTGGACACGGACTTGAAATTCCTGGAATATTTCAGGGCTATGAATATGAAATAATTAAATGTACAATTTGCAAATTATGATGTAGCATTCACAATATAACAAAAGGTTTTACATTGTAGTTAATTCCAAAATAATATGAAAATGATATAAATGAAGGGGAGGTATGTTATTGTATGTAGAGGCGTAGACTATTCATCCAGGATAAGATGAAATAAGTAGTGTAAAAACAAAAACTATAATTCTTATGGGGCAGTAAAACTATATGAAAACCTTAAAAACCGTAATGCTGCACTACTGGAGATCCTGGAGCGGGATTCTCGATTCGCTAGCGCATAACATGTAAAGCAACATACATAAAGGACTCCACTACCTTTCCAACGCACAACATGAAGCAGTGGCTCGAGCTCGAGTATAACTTTTATGAGGTTATTACTTAGAATTGTAACATGTATCAATATGTGTGTATCATTGTGAATGCTTTGAAAGATTTCAGCTTCAGCTTCAGCAAAGGTATTCAGTTCGAGATGAGATAGATTTGCCTCCAGATTTCAGTTGTAAATAAATAAAAAAGTGACTGCCTCCCTCTACCTCAGCTATAAATGTAGGTTGGCTACTGGCTATATAGCACATGCAATGCTATCAACATGAGTAATCCGTACACTTTGAGTCCAAATGCAAGAGATTCAAATGCTTTTAAAGAATATAAATGTAAATATGCAGTAATTCGTAATCCTTTCTCACGAAGTACGCATATTATATTATTTATGCAGAAAGACTTCCAGGAAATCTCCAGTCAAAAATAGTGTTAAGAAATCAGCGGAAGGGATAAGAGTTCCATGCACCTTTTACCGGTGCGGTTCGGCTTGGCCTACTTTGACTGTTGTGGCACATGTGAAAACGAGTAAGAACATACCATTTAAGCTCCAGTGCACCCTTGAGCAAAGACATGAAACGATACTTGACAAAACAAAATTCCAGATACTCCTCTCACTGAACCAGAATGGCAGAGATGACGAATGAAACAGATTCAGAATCCAGAGTCAGACTCCAACTCCAACAGCATTTCCACTTTTCCAGTCTTCAAGTTTTCATATCCGAAAATCCACAGAAAGAGATGAATGGATATCTCTAAGACGCACGCACTGGTTCAAATAAATCAACAGATAGTTCTCTTCGTCTTTTGAACCGAAGATATCAAAACGTCGCAAGTCGAATCCGCAAGTTTTCAACTCAAGTATTTGCATAGTATTCCGAGGCAATGAAATTACATGATATGGCAATTACTTTCTTTCCACTCAAAGCTCATTCAGAATTCGTGCATACATTGAAAAAATTTGATAAGGAAATTTTGTACACCTATTATGCAAAATTTAATAAATGGTTATAAAAAACATTAAGTAGAAGATTTTTTAAAAGGGAAATTTACTTTTCTCTTTAACTTTTCAGTAAAGTACTACCTACCTTTCACTGTATTATTTTTGAAAAAATTAAAATTGAAAATTACACTGTTCTCCACTTAATTCATTATTGATAGATCTACAGACTCTAAAAGTTAATGTGAGCTTAAGCTGCAAGTGAAAAATAATAAATAAAAACGTTTTAGCGAATGTTAGTGAGTCCATCTCTCGGCTGGTGACGTACATTGCCGTCACATTTTGAATAGGTAGAGCTAAATTTCATTTCTTAAATAATTATTATATTATCATTACATATTTATGGACTGCCGACAGACTAACCCTACGGTAGAGAGTATATACAAGGCTCTACTATTTCTTAGCACTGGAATTTTTCTTTCTTTGTTGGATCCCCTCATTCACCTTTGAATTACAGACTCAATCGTTTATCGCGTAAATAATCTTTTGAGAACATTAGTCGAGCCCAGAGTTCTGAGAAGGAGGCTTGATCTCAATGGTTCGAGATTAATTTGGCAATAAAGTTTTCAGAAGTGGATTCTGAAGGGCTCAAATTCGTGACAGAGAATAATGCTACAGGTAAAGACGAAGAATGAGATAAACACTGGACTGGAGCCTAAAAGCCTTTTTTGCACACGCGATTCCTATTCTGGAAATAGTATTAGTGTAAATCATAGTTCCATTCAGTGACTGAGTTTATGGAGCGTAGAATCATTGAATGTGTAGGGAATTGTACAAGGAAACATTGTCTATTTATAAGTTAATTAGGTTTCGTACACCTAAACCTAAAAAACTAATTATAATAAGCGTTTTTAATGCATCCTTCGCTATTTTATGCAAACGTGAATAAATAAAAAAATTAAAATATTGACACAATTATTGGTTTTTAAAATAGCGTGAAATATTATAATCAACTTTTTATTTGTATAACATTTATTACATTATTTACATTTAAGTATGCTGCGTACTGTCAAACAGACACTTTTTCATTATTTACTAATTAGTTTACATATTAATCTAGACAATTATACTTTTAATTTTTTCAGGTGTAGTACAAATTAAATACTTTAATAAAACCCCAACACTTAAAGCTGAATTACCTACACAATGTATAGTATTTAATTAAAATAAAAACGTACTGTTCCAATTTTATTACAACGAATGACTTTTTCATTAACTAGATTGACTTTTGACTCAATTCAAACTTTCTGATTAGATTGAATATAATTATTTCATACGTGGAATGAATTTTAAACAATAACAAACACATTTAACTATACATACATACAAAGTGTAAAGGTTCACCTTTCGGGCACAGCTATCGTTTGTACAGACTAACAGCAAACACTGTTGATGAGATCCCACCTATTTTCTAAATATCCCGACGAAAGTGTTGGACTAACCAGAAATTTATTATTTTTATTTGTGGACGTTGGGTATACTAATAAATCTCCCCAGTCTAATTTAAATAGTCTAAAGTATGCGTGTATATTACTTTAATATTACAGCTATTCAATATACACGCATGCACATTTACACAAAATTATTTAAGTAACGCTCCATTACTGTAGTTAGCCACTTAACTGATAGTATGCCACACAGTAACATGAAAAATCTGACTCCACTGAACTAAAGTCAATTCACAACGATTACTGAAGTAACTATAGTGATAGTGGAGCAATCAGACTAGTATTTAATAAAGGTGAGGCATTTAAATCTCAGAAGTATTTAAAAAAATTTCGATACATACAACCAACCAACCATACTAGATGTTTTTCACGCATAATTTCTCTTATTTAAAGTAAAGGCAAATGCCATGCGTATTTCTGTATTATTATAAGTTAAAAATACAAATCCCTCATACTTTGGCATTTTATTGTTTTAAAAATATTGCAGGCAATTATTTTTCTCATTTAAATCTATATATAATAATTTTATTTATTTCGTTTTGTCAACTTGGCATCAGCCCATGCAATATTTTAAATAAGTGTAAATCTCAAATCTGCCACTACTATATAATATATTTACATGTACATATTTCATTCTGTTAACACTATGTAATTAATTCATTAGAGTACTCTAACTCTTACCAGTACAGTGTCTTTAACCCTTATTCAATATTTTACTTCTATTATACTTCACTTTCTATATCTATACATAAGAATGTATGTACGCACTTATACATAATAATAGAATATACAAATACATGTACTTTAGACCTTAAATCGTACTGATACTAGTTTACAATATAGGTATGTCTTGTCATGGAAAAAGTCTCATATAATAGATGGTGCCAGTAATCGAAGATATGTAGATTATTTTGGATGCGTAGGTAGGTAAGTAGGTTCTTGGACGTTTTACCAATGCGAAGAAACTGAAACTTAAAGGAGGCAGGTACCTACATTAATTATAATTCTTAACACAAAGGCTGACAATCATGCTATATCACCAACATATTATTATTTCCTGGTAACAAACATATAATTTATATAAACTACTCACAAAATGCCACTAAAAAGTCAAAAATATAAAAATACACCCCCATTCGAAGGTTTAATCGAAGGAACTAAAACAACTAATAAAACAATCGAAAAAAGAATTTAAACATAATTTAATCATAATTAATAATAATTGTCAAGTTCCAAATAAAAGAACTTTTCGTAAGTTTGTCCAAGGGACACGCGTAGCTTTAAAATCACAAGGTACCAACGTTACACAAACCATTTTTGAAGAACCGTTAAATAACAAGTAGGTATTAAGGTGAGCTAAAATGTAAGCATTCTTCGTAAGTTTGTCCAAGGGACGTCCATAGCTTCAGAAGCACAAGGTACTGAATGCTACATAAATATCTTTCCACAGAACGACTGATTAGTATTAATAATATTGCAGTAGATATCAAATGCTAAAACGTAAGATTTTTTCGTAAGTTTGTCCAAGGGACTCTACAGCTTGAAAAAAAATTGGGTTACTCATGGTAGTACTTCAGTACATCTAGTAGTTTGTTCTTCATATACAATTGACAATTAGCAACAATCATTTCGTCAATTTCGTGCAGTGTAGCTCTTGCTTTTAAGAACGTTGGAGTCAATACTCTAAATTTTGTATTTGTAAGTTTTGGGATACTGCATTCACTTTGCACATTTCCCACAAGTGCTAACCACAAAAGAGTACCTCGCACATGCAAAACTAAAAGATTTTAGCATTGATTTTGGTTTCTTTCGTAGATTTAATGGGCTGGCGTTGTTACGGGTAGTGATTTTATCTTGATGGGACTTTCATAAGCTGTATTTGCGACAGGGATAGCAATTGTATCTTGATGACTGGAAATATCAGTGGGATTGTCTGATTCTTCTTTATGACGCTCATTATTTATGTAAGTATGAACGTATGTATTGTTGTACTGTGTGGCTTCATCTAATAGTTCGCCGCAAGTTGAGATCTCGTGGTCAATCAGCCGTAAATTCTCCATCGTAGTATCTGAGAGCGGTCCCTTGGAAGTTTCTAAAGGAAAAACAAATGAAGGAACTGTACATGGTATGTATTGGGGTACCCTGAAACAGCAGCTACTTCAGGACATGGCCAATATTTTCCAGGCGCCTCGAATACTTTAGAACATACTCTTGGGCTTAGAGTAAAAGAAAACGAATTTTTCCATTTTCTTTTCTAGATCTAAATCTATATCCCTTCCGGGAATTTCTGAAACTCACTTCTCTGACGTCCAGAATACAACCAATTGTGCGAGAAACAAGAAGAGGAAAACGAAAAAGAAAAGAAATGAGGTCGTTTATATACGTGCTTTCATTTTTCAACATTTCAATACTTTCTTTTTCACTCCTACAACACAAATCTTAAGGCCTTTTAGCTTCACAGGACAAAATGAAAAGCATTCCAAAATATTCTTACGTACCTCTACCTATTACATACATGTCGGTATAGATAGGTACTACTTACATAGGTACATACATTCGCAGAAGTATGTAATACGTAAATCTAATATTAGTTCCTACTGTTCCTCCTAAAAATAAAAAATATATTCCAGTGTTTTAGGACGCCCTGAAGCCTGCCGTATTCCTAAGTTATACTGCAGCAAACGCTGAGCTATTAATTTTTGAAAATTCTAAACGGAGTATTTTTACATAAGTGGTAATAGCTGCTTCTAGAAGCTTAACTCTTCAAAAGTTAAAACAATTATTGTGGAAGGCAACTTTAGTATTTTAGACAGATAAAAAACATCTTGCATAAAAGAAGTTGTAGTCAAACTCAAAATAGTGAAGTTAAATAATTTATTCTAATTAAACGCTGCACAAGAGAAAACGTATTTAAAATTATCAATACAATTGCTGCTATGGTAACGAATTAATTTGAAATAAAACTACATTTTGTTAATTCGTTACAATTACATGCAATAGGAAACTAGTTTTGAATGTTTCAATTGTAATTTTCTACTCGATTAGGAAGAGTATGACTACAAAGATATATTGCTCGAATTGTTTAAAATTTAAATTGCTTCTGCAAAAAATTATTAATAAGTTCAGTAAAGGGACTGCGTACTGGGAAATACAAAGTACTGAGAAGTTTATGAGTGAACGCAGCAGGACACGAAAGCAAAAGGCACTAACTAGTAAGAAAAAGAAAATCATATAATATACCGCGCAAAAAGCACTCTTGCTATAGTCAGTTCAGCAGGGAAAAGGCGAGCGAAAACCTCGACACTGCACTGCACTGAAATCCATTATCAAACTAGAATCTAAAGGTTTATAGGTTTGCTGTTGGGAAACTTACTGACCTTGCCACAAATGCATACGAAAAAGAGTCTCAAGACGTGCTTACCCGTCCCACTGGAAAAAGGATGGAAGGAAGACCTCGGAAGAGCAGCCTGGAAGCCTGAAGGAACTGCGTCAGCCGTATTATTGTGGAAGTCATATCCAGGATTGGAGACGGATGGAATGTTCAACTGTAAGTAGTCGATTCCATCTTCAAGCATTCCACCGAGTGAAGCCACCAAATGACGGAATGTAGGTCTGTTGAAGGACTCGTTTTCCCAGCATTGGAGCATTAAAGCATAACTGTGAACATGAGAGACACAATATGTGCGTTGTATTATAATACAGCCTTAGTGTTTTCCTAATGGAGACACAAAATATGAAGTCATAAAGCTCAATTGTGTAAGAGCCTGAGACCGCCCAATCAAAATTCATACAAAAGTGAAAGTCTTTGGAGCAGAAAGATAATTTCGCATCATTTAAAAACTACTTCCCCATATGCTCTATAAAAGCTTCCTATTTTAATTTAATATCCTGCGGAAATGACGCAAAATTTTAATTAGTAATTATAGGATTTCTACTGTATCTTGCCCATCTACAGCTCAGTTCATCTCTTACATAACAACGAAGAAGTAGGTGACTTACAATTGAACATTACAGTTGGAAGGTAGAGGCATTCGGTAGCCAGACTTGAGAAGAGAATACAACTGTTCCGACGGTATTCCAGGATACGGAGACGCTCCCATATTTGCTAATTCCCATAGTAAAATTCCATAGGCCCATACATCTGACTTAGTTGTGTACAGCTCATCCGCAAGACACTCTGGAGCAAGCCATTTCACTGGAACTGCAAATTTACAGAAGCAAATTATATACACTCGTACAATAATTGTACTCTTTCGCTTTAATATCGACTCATCTACTCTGAAACAACAACCACACGACATTCTTCTCCTTTTTTTCTAAACTGATTGGTTTTGCCCACTTGAAATTCGAAATTAGAATGCACGACTGAATTTCCCTCGCAGTCATTATCGCCCATACTGACTACACGGGATCGAACGGAAGTCAGAAGGCTGCGGAGTGGGTGCAGCGCAAAAGTGAAAAATAACGTTTACAGTACGAAAGAAGAGAGCACAGTAAGCCACTCACAATGTATCATACGATGCCGGATTCCATGGAACAGTAGCTAGGAGACGCTTTCAAAGAAGCTCTAGTGCTCTGTTGGCTGTCATTGAATTCTCCAATGATACGATTAATTAAGTAGAATCTTTAATCTAATTTGAAGGACATAGTTATATACACACTATGTCCCTAAAACAATATCAGAGGAACTGGTAATGAGCCAAGCTTTCCTAGAATAATTCAATGAAGTTTTCAACAACCCCAAGAGTATAGCGCAGATGCCTTATAAGAAGAAAAAAGTTCCTAAATAGGAGTTCTCCAATGAGAACTTGACTTTCTCTTTGTTTCCCATAAATCAAGCATTCGAAGTAAAACATGCATGGGAATAGGAAATGAGAAAATTATCTACTAGTCTGATTATGTCGGTTTTGGTCTGGTAGACGGAGAAAACTGAACCAAGTCCGGGGCAGTATTTTCACTTATGCGTCACTTAGGCCATTATCTGATACACAGTGATGAGGAGAGAAAGCGACCAGGCCGCCCAAGGCTGTGTTTGTCAGGCGGGAGATCTCACAGAAAGGGTAGGGGTTCGCATATCAAATAATGCATATACGATCAAATCAATTCATACGCCTGAAATCAATTTTGATAAAAGCTGTTCACTATACTATAACTCACACCTGGCATTACGGTAACTTATAAGGAAGTGTAAAATATGAATTAAATAAAACTACTGCACACAACGTGTTAACAACTTTAGTAACAGTACAACTACTTGTAACGTTTACCACTAGTAACATAATATAAAATGCTACTTTTACATTATCATTTATGTATAAATATTTAATTTCACTCGCTTAAACACCTCGCTATTACCAACATTAAGACAAAGTTGGCAATAAACTTGATATGGCCGAAGTCAGTTAAGAAACTAGGGAAGAAAACGCAACCACAAGGATGTACATAGTAGCACTTACATAACATGGTTTAAAAGAATAATTATATAGAACGGAGGAATAACTAGATACACATATTCATCCATGAAATGAAAGGACCGCATATTGACAGCAGATATAATGACATGAACTTATAAGAGCAAATCTTTTGTGCGGCAAAATCAGGTTAAAGCTAAGTTGACTCCCAAAAGTCAATCGAGCTATGAACAAATCTATTTACAGTTATAGCAAGGGTTTACTACTTCAACTTCCTTCCCACTCCATCAAAAACCTCGAAGGTTTAAAAAGGCCACAAAAAAGAGAGGGGAATTGGAATTGAGATTTGGACAATGAAAAATGCTTAGCCTGGTAGATACGTAATGGATCTTTTGGAAATTGGCTTGTGTCTATTATCTACTTGGTAAAATTGGAGGGGATATTATAGACTGAGGAGAGGTTACAAATGTAATAACTCAGCTGTGAAAGGCATTGGAAGTTCTTCAAGATTTACCGTCTGCTCCAGTGAACTACGATGGTAGTGCTCTAAACCCTGACTCTTCATTTTCCTCGTTCTGTTTCTAACCCGAGAGAAACATGAATACTTATATATGTGACAGAAGAGCACTTCGATATGCGATAGTTACGGCGATCAAACAAAACCTCTGGCCCTAGCTTTTCCTTACTCTAACATCGTAACATTCAATCGTTTCGAGCAGACTCAGTGTACTCGAATTCCATATAAAGTAGATATCCTCCCACACACGTCTATTGCAGCTATTTACACACCTACATGCCGAGGAAAGTTTCTGGTGAAGCTTACCTCTATCTTTGCTTTTCTTCTTGTACGCATCATCCACGTAAACATCCCGTGTGAGTCCAAAGTCGGAAATTTTACAAACCTTGTCCATCGTGAGGAGAACATTACGAGCGGCTAGATCCCGGTGAACCATCTGAAAGTCAGTTGAAAAAAAGGATTATGAGCCAGTCAAAAGTAATGAAACCAAATCTAGCATATAAAATATGAGAAATCTGAAATGAAAATGAATTCAGAACATGCCTTCATTTCACTGAGGTAAGCCATCCCCTTGGCTATCTGCCATGAAAATCCCAAGATCTCCTTTGGTGTCACCATGTACTCAGGATCAGCATCACAATCTTGTAAATATCGGGAAGAGCTGAAAGCATTCATCTCAGCTCCCATGGATGATGAAGTATTAGGGATACTCTCAATCCGACGACATTTCCTCAGAAAGCTCCTGTAACTCATCAAGAATTAATCTCGTATTACAGCCAACGAATTCAGAAACCTGAACTTTTTCTCTCACTCTCAAATGAGCAATTCGTCAGCACGGAAGAAATAAGTAGAACATCCGACACGGAGTCAGAAACTCTTTTCTACCTGAGAGATTTAAACTCTGCGTACTCCATGATGAGGTATGGCGGTCCTGGTTCAATTGTACACACACCAACCAACTTTATTACGTTGTGGTGATCTACTTGCTTGAGAAGAGAGAACTCCGCCATGAATTCCTGTCTGCATGATTTACCACTCGCGGCTTCGTTATCCTTCAGCATTTTGACAGCAACATCCATGACCCGTCCTATTAAATACAATTATCCTATTAGATCTACACTCGTAAGCACGTCGTAGTATTACATTTATTTCCTACTTTCGGATTGGATTGCCACTACCACTTTTGTACAATACATCTATGTACATACAATCACAAAGTCCGTAGCTCAAGATGCTCACATTTTATAGCATTAATTCGAATCATTACTTCCGCAGTAACAAACAAGTGTGTTTTCAAAATTATTTCCATTTGAAGTTGAGGAAGCTTAGTTGGCATAATATATACGTGACTTCCCATGACGTTTGATGCAGAAAGAGAAAGTTAGAATGGCGGCTAGATCGGAGAAAGTTCAGTTGCACACATGTCATAAGACGTTATATTCAGTTACTACGAGGCCACAGATACGCACATGTTCAAGACATTGAAGCACGAGAGAAGTTCCGCACGTAATCTTAAACACAGTAAATGAAAAAGGTGACAAGAGTCACCATGGCCTTGTTGTGCAATATGCAGTAAGTTTAAACCTGCAAAAACCATGTACAATATCTCAACCCAAGCTGCACTGCAGCAAAGTCGTTAAGTTACAACCAAAACCATTCTTTGTAATATTATTGTAACCTTTAACAAGTCTGACTGTGTATGTACCTACTACGTATCGTCAGATTAAGTTGAGCTGATATTTGGGCAGGGCTGTCCAACCGATTTTCTACCCATGCTAGCAAGCGCAAAGGGCAGGGGTTGGACATCCCTCCCCGAATCTCAGCTCAACTTAATTCGACAATACAACAAGTTGCATAACTACAAATCGTCATCCAGAATTTACCTTACGTCGAAGAAGTTATTTGTTAGTAGATACAATTTAAAAGTTAGTGCTTACGCAAATACCTGCTTAGCTTGAATACGAAGTTATTATTATTACCAATTCAAAAACCAGAAAACATTTTATTAAAAATTGGATAATAAATACAAACCTTGGGTGTCATTAGGATTTTTGAACCTGGCCTTAAGCACACGACCGAATTCCCCTTCGCCCAGTACTTCCTCCAGAACAAGTGTGGATCGAGGAAATTCCCATTTTGACTCCACCTAGATATGAATAAATGCATCTGCTCTATACAATATCTTTGCATGATGACAAAAAACGAATACAACGAAGCATTTGACTCCTAGCTTACTACCAGTTTCCTTCGTTAATAATGAATTGCTTTGTCAGAAACTTACAGCGAAATTAGACTGATTTTCAGAAATAGACATTAATTATAATGTACTAAAAACTATATATCCTAAATAATTATATAATAATTGAACACAAATGTTGTCACGCGTCACGGTTCAATATTAGCAATTTTCCAAGCTCATATTGAAAGTCTTTCAAGTTTTTCTCTTTGTGAATGTAAGTAGGTAATGAATTCCATGCAAGTACAGCTTTATATTGAAACACGTTATAGTAAAAGGAGGAAGTGCGAAACACAAAAAGTCTAAAACTATTTCTGGTCGTTTATCCATAACTTCAGAAACATAGCCAAGCGTATCGGCTTGCTTTAACGAAGTTCTAGTGGAAGACAATCCTCATGTACGTTTTTAATTAAAAATTGGGATCCTTTATATAATTAAAAATTAATTTCCTTTATTTGTTGAACTTCTGATTGTATACAAAAAATTACAAGAATCATTCGTGAATAACTAGGCCAGTTGGTTCCCTATTACAATATTCCTGCAGATATAAGCACGCGGGAAGTTCAGTATCTACAAAACGTAGTAAATTGAGTTAAATTCCAAAAATATTGCGACATCAAACATATTAAATTTGTCTGACACTTTTTACACTGTTAAATTAATTTCTGTAAAATAAGGGAAGTACACTCGACTTTCAATTTCAGTAAAACGGCTTGGTTAATTTACTTGGCCTCCGTTTTCTATTATTGCAATTGCTTGTCAGCACTGCCTTGATAAGGACCCGCACATCTCTCACTAGTCCGAGCAGATTCAAGACAGTTTCTAGTGAGTCAGATATCACATAATTATTGTTAAAATTCAATTCGACCATTTTTTCCAGCCATTGCCCAAAATAATAGGAGGTTATAACCTGCGTAAATGCCATTTTTGCCAGCCGGTAAAACCCATCTCGTACCTCTAGCTCTGTTGCGGTAAGACCAGCCCACGAAATTGGGAATAGATCATTGGGACCACTACTGTAAAAGCAACACCTCATTACCCCAATTGTACAGACAAAAACGGACGTGAGAAGTAGCAGTCGTAACTGTATTGTGCTTGTGCTACAGATATGTAAGCACTAATCTAGGACTAAAATGAGACTTTTTCCGAAACAATTAAGTAAAAATATTGTATAACTAAATGCCCAAAACATCACAAAAATGAGTAGAATAGGTACCAAGCGCAAGCAAACGCAAAATCGAAAGTTATCAATTCATTTAAATGAACATGAATCTGAGCAAGTAGCAATGGTACCTACTATGGTGGTGTCCATTGACTCATGACATGATTTATCTTTTCGGCTTTGACTTTCATGAATGACAACAAAACGGGTTTATATGAGAGTAAAATTTGGATTCTGAATTTCAGAGGGACACCAAGGGAGAGTCTTTTGTTCCCTGTATCGATTTTCACTCCACTGTAAAACATCAATTTAATTGCCATTTTCTGTGTGAATTTCCCATGAATTCAGTCATGTCACTGCGCCAATATATTATATGATACTACATTCTATTCATTCACAAACTACAACACCAGTTATAATATCAATAACAGCTTGTGACAATTGGCTAAAGCTCCTGTACTCCCGTCCTCCAGTCTACAGAGTTCTAAAGTAATACTTGCTCCATGTCTATAGAACAACTATTGGTTTTGAAATTGCAACTATTTGAAAAATGCATAGCGAAACAATAAACCGTATACCACTCTAATACTCTTCTTTTCGTCTTAACTCTACTACTTATTACTATTTTACTAATGTAGTAATAAATGAATAAAGCAACAAAGAATAATTAAAAAAACAAAATAACATTATAAAGCAAGATAATTCAGATGAACTCAACATTAGGTTGGTTTTAAAATGAAACTACATCAAAATTCAATTATGTGGTACTACAACCTGAACAACAGATTGTGCAAAGCAAGCTTTATCCCAGCCAGTTAACGACTTTTGGTTCAAGTAATGTGTGGTCACATTTGCCGTAAAGCGAGTGGTAACTTTTGACCATCATGTCGTGTAGTCACATTAGTTAGATACAGGGGGAGAAGTATGTATTGGCACTTGTCTTGTGTGAGGTCACATGCAAAAGGGGCCATGCATGTGGTAGGTTCGCTCTTGTCTTGCCTAATCTGCGGTCACTGGGTAAAAAATTTACCATGCTTCTTTTAGTCAGTAATTAATACCCTTCCGTCCACCGGGTGTAGTGCAAACGTGTAAATATCGATTAAAACTGTCTACTTAGTAAAATAAAAATGGTAAGCAAAATATTAACATAATGATAGGAAGAGTACTCCTCGTCTTGTAGTGAGTGGAGTGAATTCGGTTAACTGAATAAGTTTGAAAAACATATCTGCTCTGACGTTGAAATCAATGATTTCGAATTTGAGAAGTAAGGATATGTAAATAAAGATGTAGACGTTTTAGAAAAACAGTCCTAATTATCCTAACTAAATCACATGACAGCTTTGATTTTAATTAAAAACCAATATTTCCTTTCGTTAACTTACGCATATCACTGGTTGTAGGACATTTTCTTCCCAAAGCGTACCGAGGACATTTTCCTCCCAGTATCAAAATTACATCACTAAAAGAAACGAGTGTGTCCATGTTTCGACGAGTCTTTCTTTCCAGAAAATTTATGAATTAGAAGATATTCCGAAAAATATGCATTAATCAATAAGTTCTAACTGAACTCGTTTATTTTAGTGCAGTGATTTTGATACTGGGAAGAAAATGTACTAGGTTACGAGTTGGGAGGAAAATGCCTGGGGGGGGGGGGATGTCCGGGAGGAAAATTTTCTCTTCCCATGTATTGTCTGGATACAAAGTCGAGATAGCTCCGCAAGGTGTCCAAACAGTTTCATATCCATGCAATCAAATGGAAATGGCAGGGTTTGGACACCTTGCCCAGCTATCTCGACTTTGTATCCCGACAATAACTATCTTGTTTTTTTCTTCAGGCGAACTTAGCAGTATAACTATGTGCCAAATCCAACGAGTAAAAACCAGGCAA
>JAQFZE010001732.1:0-16760 GCA_034695245.1 Dicyrtomina saundersi | reverse complement strand
CAAACTCAAAGGGTACACTCAGACTTGTCTGTATAGTGTATCTCTGAAGAGTAAGCGGCAAAGTAAATTGTTACGAATTGTACATAGGCTTAGAGCCTGCAAGTACGATACTTCTAAACATACAAACATACATATATTGGATGATTTAATATAAGAAGTCTTAAAATCAAAAGAAGTGATGAATGCATTTGTCAAAGGATCTCACTACTGAAATTGTAGTATTATATTTTTAACTTAATTACTTGCACGATGGCTTACGTATACTAAAAACAAATGCAAAGTATAAATGCTTAGTTAAAAACCCAAGCGAATTACTAATATTATATTCCAAGAGAGAAAATGTTTTGTATTTACAACAAACCAATAAATTTATTAAAAAATTAACAATATTAAATTCTATAACAGTGCTCATCATCATCAACATTACATTTCTTGTGATTTACACGATTCTTTGAAGTTTATTTTACAGTTTTAACAAGCGTTTATTTATTATTAAACTAATAATAATTTATTATTCATCTTAATTTTGATATCAACTTGTTATTACTACTTGTTATGCCCCACAGATTCCACGAATAAATTTTATTTTTGGTAATTTGCATTTTGTTCATTTTACACAATGAAAAACAAATCCAGTTCTTACCAATTTCTCCACTGTAGCTAAAACTTGTGATGAACAAGACTCTATATTTAATTTAGAATACTTTTTATGGAAAATCGTAGGACTGAAGTAATATGATATGCGACTACTGATGACTATGAGAAATAAATGACTTATTATTTAAAATGTTTTAATGTTTATTTATTTAGTTTGATCTATGAACCAACCTCATAGATCATTGTTATTTCTATCAAATTCATAGAAACTATCATAGCATTCCCAGATAGTTTTTTTATTTCCAGATTGATGGTATCCTAACATCATATACTGGTGAAAATGAGGATCTTAATGATTTTGGTTGTGTATTTTACATCAAAACCTATTGTTATTCGATTTGTAGCTTGAGTTAGTTTTTTTACAATAATGTGACTTGCACCAATAAATTCTGAATTGTAGCAAATGAAAAAATAAAATGAATTAGGATTTATAATCACCATCTATGTACTTAAAAATCGTGATAAAATTTGTTTTTATAAAAATGTGTTAATTTTAATTAAGAAAATGTTGTTTTGTATACTGAGCTGTAAGGCTATTGCAATTGTGCAACAGTGACTTAATAAAGTTTTTCTCGCTTAATTAATCTGAAGGTTACATCAAAAAATCAAAAATAAATACATTTCTTTATATAATCGAATTTAACATTTACACAAAAATAATGTTATTTTGACTTACCGGATGTAGTTGCCATTTTAAATATATTGTCAGATGAAGTAATGATTACTTTCTAACTTCCACCTTGCCATATAGCTAATATTTTTAAGTCTATTCACGTTTTACAAAGATTTTGAAATAATTTATACCATAGCTTTAACAATTGATTTTATAAGTTCAGTCTTCATTTTGATATAATACTTACTTTTATCACAGAAAGCAGTTCTTTAAAAAAGAAGTTGTTACCACAAAGTTTAGAAATAAAATGAGAGTGAAGGTATGTCGTTTTTGGGATTTATATCGCACACGCTCTTGGTTTTGAACCCAGTAATCATTAGACCAGGCCGTTACCGACCCATTTTCACCTTAACTAGAAATTACCTTAAAGAAAAATTTACCGAAGGCATACTCAATAAGTGAATTGTGCAAGCACATTCGCGTCAATAGCCTTCAGATTATTTTATTGACCTAATGCTAATCTACCTTATTACTATGAGATTCATTAAAACCGGCTAGTCCAGCCATGAGTTTTCAAAAGCAAAAGTGTCCATCACCAGGATCTTCTGATGCAAGAATGTCTCACTTCAGGCTGTTTTAAGTATGAAACGAATGCTTCTTTCTAAACAGATCGAAAGATCAGATAACGCAAAAAGATTTAACAGATGCATTTGGTTAATTTCTTCACGTCAAAAGACAATATGCAACAAGCAGTCACGGCCATCGACCCTAAAGTTCTTATAACTGAATCTCCCATCTGCCTTCTCTACCATACCCAGTCGCTCTCAAACGTAGAGATAGTCTTTAAAAGAAGGAAGATATACAAATAGGAAAAGTACAACTAATGTCTTTTGCCTCTGCTACCCTTCTCAAAAATCACTGCCTCTATGAGTGGCAACACCCAAAAAAAGAGATCTCGATAAGCAAATACCAGCAACTGGCCCCATGAAGCCGACCGCGTATAACCGTCTTATTACTCATTCACTCCCAAACCTAGCCAACTTCTAAACCGAGTTTAATATACTCGACGTATATACCGGTTCAATGTTAGCAACAAAGAAGGACGAGAGCTCGAGAAGACCACAACCTTCTCTGTTTTAACCAATTTTGAACTCAAATGAGACTGTAAGTAATAAATTTTCTACTTATACAGAACATGTGATAGATTTTGAACGGTTAAACTCGCCTTTCGCTTCATTAGTTTTAGAATCTGGAAGATAATAGATCCTTGGGATAGTGTTGTTATAATGTGAAATAGTAAAGACTTATGATCATATTCTTCCTTAAATTTATTTTAATAAATTGTGATAAGGACTTTTTTACCCTTTTAAAATAAAGGTTTCTATATAAATGAAGTTCAGAAAACTAACATAAATTCATCTACACATTGAATTTGTTAGTTATATGCACATCAAAATAACGCCATTATGACGTGAATAAACTTGTATTTTTTTTTCAGATTTTTTATTACTTTTTTCATAATTATGTAGTAGCATACAACTGATTTACTCTAAAAGAAGTTCTAGTTAATCTTTTAACGATACAAGCTTTCAGTTCCAAGTTCACATTAATTTTTTTTACTAAGCAATTTACATTTATCCTAGACAACACATTTAAACTCAGAACAACGATTAGCTTGAATAAATCTTGGCTTCCATTTCGAGTTTTGTATTATTGTTTCAAATGCTTTTATCACAATGTAAGGTTATTTCCTTTTTACACCTTCAATCTAAGCGTATTTAATAAAGTTATTATTATTACATAGTGAGAACTTTGAAAATATTATGTTGTTTTAGATATGTAAAGACATCTATAAGATCTATTACAAACTGTTCATCGATACCGTTATCAATAACCTTTTGTTGTTTAAATTTATGATTTACTAAATGGTTCTAAACAACTAAACTTTCACCTGGTTTGTATCATAAATCAACACAAGCTTTGGATTGAATCACCACTGGACAATTATATTTTTTTAAACTAGCTCCTGAAAACATATATAAAATTGAATTAGATCCTGATAAACATGTAGATGATATTAAAGCTGAAGATGATCGTTTTGAAAAAGCAACTGACATTTATGAACCAGAAAATGATCATGTTGAAAATCTTAATAATAATGAGGATGCAGGCAAGAAAGAAAATTATGAGTATGATAACAGTAAACCTCAAAGACGACAAAGTAAATCAATTCCTAATATAAACAAGCTCAAACGTTTAAAACTTTTAAGATATTTAAACAACATAGGAATTTATCCTATGTGCAAATCACAAGTAAAATCAATGATTGGGCTATTAAATCTTAGACAAGTTCAGGCAAGTTGTAAGATAATTTGAAAATTTAAAATTATATTTAAATGCATAAACGAAAGGGATGACTGGGGTAAAAAAAGTTGTAAATCAGGTTGGAATGAATCCAGATATAATTCATTCCACGTTTAAAAAAGGGTAACGTGACCAAATATGAAGCAAACCTACATCATCAATATCAACACAAAGAAATCAATATGGTGATGAGATTTCATCTTTTATGTTCCCTAAATTAGAAAAAAGAATTATAATACAGATGAATATTAAAACACTAACAATTATTTTTCAAAATGGATTCAATTTTAATTTGTTTGTATTATTTATAGTGTTTGAAGATTTGATGACAATTTGTGTTGTGTTCATATTTATATGACAATAAATAATTGTATTGTATAAGTATTTTGACTTTACACTTATTTTCATAAGATAATGCATATCATCAGCTCTTAAAACAATTGTAACAGGTGCTAATACATCCTGACCAGTTAAATGTGTACACATAAACCATCTGTGTGCTAAGAAAAGAAACATCGTATACTACATTTTTATGAATATCTAACTCAATTCTAGAATACGTTTGCCTTAGTTGTTTTCCAGCCATGTCTATTCAAAAAGAGCTCAAAAACCGGTACGTACGTTCTTTTGTTCTGAGGATTTCTTTTTTTGTTTTTTCCAAGATTTGATGAAGAATTGTTAAGGTTAAATATGTTTCCTTACAGCTCCAGAACTAGACTGATTAGTTATTTTGCTCGTTACATTTTTTTATCCTTGTAATCTCCTTTTTCTCAATGTTTTAACTATAGGTTTATCTTTGTTTAGAATATCAATTGTTATATATTTCAAAGCTGATTTTGCATGAGGGAGAACAAATTGTTTTGCTATACGAAATAAGGTTCTTAAAATAGATGCAACACTCCCAAGTCCACAAACTTTTTGTCTTAGTGGAATCTATATATAATAATATAGGTGTTTCTGAAACACCATGTTGTGAATATTGCATAAATAAAGCGTTTTTATTACCGTGTAAATACATTATTAATACAATTGTTTAAAATAAAGTGTTGCCTTGAACGTTTAAAAATTAAATAGTGAGTGTTTTATATCCTCAATTTATGTACACTAGTGGATATCTGCAAAACTTAGTTTATTTACACGTAGGTAGACGGAGTAGATAATTATTTCATGTTCATGTTCATATGCATTATTGTTATTATACGCAAAAGGCATACTTCTCAATAAAAGTGCAAAAACATCTCCAACGTATTGATTTTTGATAATATCAGAGTGAACAAATAACAAAATTCCACCAAAATTCAAATCTATTCTATTTTTACCCATATACGTTTTATACTTTTCTTTTCTATATTTTTTATACAATAGATGTTTTACATAGTGAAAACGCATGTAAGTTAAATTTTTTCGAAATATGTAAATGCAGTATTTTGACTACCATCCTTGAATATTAAAAACATGTTATCATTAACTATTTTCCATTTACACGATAACTTTGAACAAATTAAATTTATAAAATCCATGTATGCTCCTTTTCCTGATGTGTAAACATTGTTTCTCCTTTTTTAATATTAATATTAGCTCTAATTCTGTCAGCGTGAAAAAGTAAGATTGTTTCATTTAACTGACAATAGACCTTTTCAAAGCCGAGAAAATAAAAAAACAGGATTTAAGCCACTTATTATGAACCAAAGTAGGTTTTGTCTGCTTAAGGAGGGTGTTTGACAATGTAGCAGAAATAAGAGTTCTCATGGATTGTGACGTTTGAAATCTCTGATGGTAATTGTAGAATAATATCCCACACATTAGTACATGTCCTTGTTGACCTTGGTGGATTTTTACAAACTTTATTACCTCTAGCAATATTTATCAGTGTTGGTATAATGTTAGTCCCACATTATATAGTTATTGGATTCTATGATGATTCTTTATTACTAGCATCTTCAGTAAGTTCTGATGTTACATTCACACCATTAAATAATCCTAAGATTTGATTAACTTTATCTGATACTTTTATTTTGTAGTGTATAATAGAACTCACAAAATTATTATATTAGTAAAATATTTAAAAAAGTAAGAATCTGATCCTATAGATAATGAATATTTAAAAAAATTGTTTACATCATTATGATCACGAAGAGCTAATATATCACTTTCGAGTGCTTATTTGATTTTCACTCTTTTTTATTTACACCAAAAGTTAGATTATCACGATGTAAAATAATAATCACAAGTTGAACTCCATTAGGATATGTTCTGCCATCAACGCACAGCGTTATTAATACATCACCTTCAGAAATGAAGCAGTTTGATTTTTATATGAATATGAGGTTGAAGAAACATGCCACTGACCAACATCACATTCAATACAATTAACTAGTTAATTTCTGAAATTAGTTATTGTATTTTGTGAAAAGTATAATACGTAAAAATCACTTAAAAGAGTTAATAAATGATGCCATGATGACTGATAAATGAGGTAAAAATTGTGAACAATAAATTTTTCAATATTTAAGTATGACTTGAAGACAAAATAAAGATATAAAATTGAAGTGTAACTTTAGAATATACAAGAAAATGTGTAAAATTTGCTGGGACAAAGTTTACCTCGAGGCAATTTCGTGTATAGTCACACTAAATTATATAGTCAGCTTCTGAAGACATAAGAAGTGAAAAAGGAAAGTAAGTGGTGTATATATGTACGTTAAGGTTTATGTAAATGTGTTACGTCATACTTCTATTGAAAAGGTTCTTCATTTGTGGGCCCCATGTCCAGCAGCATGAGGGTTAGGTTAAGCTCATACGCATATAGTACCACTAAAATATCCCTTGTATGAAGAAAAGGAGCATTCATCTTATACACCTGCATGAACTTAGGTTGACCCTATAGCTATATAGCCCTACTAAAATACCATAGGCATATGGCACTGTAAAATCAAATGAGGATACAACCCCTAAGCATATAGTAAATAGTGATATACAGATTATAGAACTGCGGAACCCTTTGTTTCCTAGGACTTTAATTGAAAGGAGGGCGGGGCTAACTCACTTATCCCTTGGGAAATGCCAAATACTCCTTATAATCACTACTTAGATCCAAAATGTAATTATGCGTACTTACCTTCATTCATGATATCCTGCTTTGGTTTGTGCTTCATCATTCTTATGTTGTCTACAAATTTCTTGTCCAATACTTCAAGATGAAATTATTTTAACCACGTAGAGGTCTCTTAATTGTTATAAAACTATTATAAATTTTTTCCTGGGGTTTGTCTCCTTCTCTGTCGTTAGGCGCTTAAAGAACTTTTTCGTCAACTCAATTAGCAGTGAGCATCTTTTAATTTACCTTGTTTACCACCACTTTTATTTCAAACTTCAACACTGCCTTTTGTAGTAGCTCGTTAAAATGCAACGTAAAGTTGATCATTGCCAAAACCTGGTTTTGAGAGATAAATACCAACCTTATTCAGACTTTGAGTTTGGGTTTATTTTTATTCAATTGTCAGGGAATTGAGTACACATATACTGTTATTAAATCAGGGACACTAATATGTTATTACTAGCACACACAAAACTTTTAGACACAATATAATTAGTACTCACACATCATATCAAATCAATGCCAAGTCAAATTAGTCGAAACCATAGAAAGCTTAAGGCAATAATGGGTACTATGGCGGAATATATGGACTATAAATATAAACTTCTCTGCTTGCTACTATGTATTTAAATAAATAAAACGGAAAGGACCAATATTAAACAATTCAAATTCACCATCTTTAGGAAGAACACAGCCCTTTATGTCATCAGGAATATTATTCCACTCATTAGTAAATTGATAAAAAGGCAAGTTTCTAAAAGTTTCCCTGTTGAATTGTAAACAATCAAACAAAAATTTATCAGCCGTTCAAGTTTGTCTTACCAAGGTTTTTAACATAAAAAAATTTTTCAAATAAATAATATTAGATCTACACTTCAATGTTTTTAGTACAAAAAATTGGAGAATAATACTTAATTTTCTCAAAAAGTGATAATACATTACAGGTTTATCAGATCGTTCTGATTTACATTTTATGTTTAATATTACAAAACAAAACAATAACTTAACTCAGTTTGGTTTGTAAGCATTGAAGCTCAACATGAGATCTGGATCTCCATATAATAACACAATAGTCAACTACTGATAGAACGTAAGCGTTAAGCATTAAAACAAAGGTCCCAAAATCTAAATATCTTTTTATGCTCAAAATCTAACCAAGATCAAAGTTCACTCTACGCATCACATACGAGAAGTGTTCATTAAAATTTAAGTTACAACTAACAATAAAACCAAGGTATTTAAATGTATAAACCCGCTCAATATCCTGACCATTACAATTCAAAATAACACTTTCAGGTTCAGGAAGATTGGAGTCACAAGGCTTATGAAGTAACATAAATTTATTCTTATTCATGTTAATGTACAAATCATTCATTTTGGAAGATTGAACAAGATTGAACAGTTCCTAACATAACATTAAACTTAGAATGCAAAAAATACATGACTAAATCTTCCGCATACAAAATAAACTTTACCCCACAAGATATAGCATGACCTATTTTATCAAAATACATAATAAACAATAGAAGACCCAATACTGACCTTTGAAAAACTTCCATATTTAGATCATAGTCATCTGAAATATAGTCACCAATTTTTATATTGAATTGACGATTATTTCAAAAGTCAGCTATTAGTTTCAGTAAATGCGAGTTTATACCAAATTCATCTCTTATTTTAATTAACAGCTTTTTATGATTAAAAAAGTAAAACGCCTTCTGCAAATCAATAAAAACTGCTATTACTCGACCACACGTTACATCTTAATACATAAAAGATTCTAAGATAAATTGTAAAGTAGCTGATTGGCAAGCCCGTTCTTTCTTGAAACCATGCTGTTGATCACAAAGTTGTATTTTTGACATAATGCGAGCATGCAGCGTTTGCTCAAACAGCTTATCAAGAATTTAAAAACTAGATATAGAGCAATATGATAGAGGATCTTTTCTGTGCGCTCTACCTTTATACAATGGGGTTACAACAGCCATCTTAAATTTAGTTGGATGTTTACAGAGACATAAAAACTGTGTAAACATAAGTGCTAGAGGTTAAGCTAGAACATCAATGCAGTAATCCAAAACAGTATGGGGCAACTTATGACAATTATAATGCTTTTTTTTACACAAGAGAAAGCAGACCGAACATCTTTCTCAGTAAAGGGCACAGAAGTTTCATTAAAATCAATACTTTGAATAAAATCGTCTAAGCCATTACAATCTACTGGCTGAACTGTGAAAGCATTAGCTAACTCCTTAAATATAACATCAGCGTTATTAGTTACACCACTATTACATTTCAATTTAGTTATAGCAACTGATGATTTGGATTTTCCCACAAGCTTTTTATACACACTGTATACATTTGTTGATGTTGAAGTTTAAGCAAATTTATTTTTATAAAAATGTTATTTTACATACCTTATCTCATTATTTATTTCATTGCGTATTGATATATACCCTTTTTATAATGTATTATTTAAATTTCGTATACTTTGTGAATGTAAGACTATCACGAGTGTGCATTTTTCTTCTCAAATTAGCTATCAACCAAGGTAAAAGCCCTGTGCAAACTCGCATTCTTAGAATAGGAGCATGCAAGTCAATAACACTATTTATAGATAACTCAAAAAAATTAAAAATATCTTTGCAGTCGTCAAACATACACAGTAAACCATAAAACGTGACTTAAGTCAATACACATAGTTTTATAATTTAAATTTTTAAATTTGCGAATACTTACAACTTTAGGCACATATTTAATTTTAGAAGCTTTCCGAACTGCAAATATCGCACAATCATTAGACACTCCAACATTAGCTGTGCCATGACTGCAGTACATAATTAGGTTAGATACATAAATTTAGTCAAGAATGGAATGCGAATCAATCGTTGCCCTAGTAGTGATATCTATCAGTTGACTATGCCCAAAGCTACTACACATATTTAACAGCTCTTTACACTTGAAGTCTTTTACATTCAATTCAACATTCAAATCACCTGTACACAACACTTCACAACCTCAATTATTTAAACTAGATAGATAAATAGTAAAAAACTTGAAAATACAGTCTTGCCCATAGTAAGCTGTCTATAAACCACTAAAAGTAAAATTGGTTTCGAGTAAGAAGGAAACAACTTTAGCGTTACTATTTCTAGCCCAAGCGGGAAATTAGAGACATTTAACTCATCAGCTGACAATGGTACGTAGTTACAGCTGGCTTTAATATAAACAACAATGCCTCCACCAAAGCCAGTATTTTAATCTTATCTATGCAAGTTGTAGCTGTCGATTAGAATAGGGCCATCAACCATGCTATCAGTGAAATTAGACTCAGAAATACAAACAATATCTAACCTAGACTTTGCCCTTGAGGCTTATTTATAGTCATGCAGAATGCAAGACGCAATGGAAATTGTCAAAATTTTAATGTGAATGGAACATCTACATCAGCAATAGTTTTATTTATTCGTGGTATATGTACAGTTTACTTTTTTAATGTCCAGTCAGAACTTTAGCAATTATCAACTTTTCTCTCATGTCTCGAACAATTAATCTTGTTTCCTTACACAATCCAACCTTAGTGTTAATATGTCGTAGCAAGATAAAACATTTACTGTTTTTAGATGCTGAGCTTAAGTATCTAATGAAATAGTCAATTTTGTATGTCCGTCTATTGGTCCGACGCTACAGTACAAACCATTTAACAGATTTTTATGTAATTACTTTTATAAAACCACAAATGCAACTGGGCGTGTCTGTATTGTTTTTTAAGTTTGCTCGGACTAACCATTTGCTCCAAAATTAATTGTTGAATGAACCCTTGTCAAAACGTAGGGAATTGAACTATGCAAAAACGGCTAAACATACAAACAAAATGCAAACCTACAAGTACGTACACATTTTTGTGTTTTCCCGGGCAAACACAAGTATTACACATACAATCTGTATAAATAAAAACCCAACTAATATTCTATGCTGCAGCGGTTTTTCAGTTTTTCACTTCAGACACGCTAGGAATGTCGATGTGGAGGCTTATAGGTACATTTATCATTTTCATACTAACATTGCCATGTTGGTTGACAGGCTTGGGACTGCAGTCTTGAGTTTGACGACTTCCATGCTCAGGTTTAGAGTTTGATCACCAGCTCTAGTAAGCGGTCCTGAAGAACGGCCCTAAGGGGTTCCGCTTAAAGTTTTTCAAGCATAAATAATCTGTAACGGCATATACCTGCTATTATATTAGTATTAAGTGAACGGCTAAAAGATTTGGCATAAATGAAGTGATGTAAAATAGTCTTAAACATCGTCCGACCCTTTTATCACATTATTGTTAGAATGCCTATATTATGCATAAAGTACAAAGCAACTTTTTAGTGAATTTCTTTAAAGGAAAGTTTGAAGTTGTGAATTGTTACAAATCGTTAACAATTCAAATTGGATATAAGAAATTGTGGCGAAATATAACTTTGGAAAAACTAGTTACAGAAATAGATAATATTATAGAAAAACTGGCTCAGGTTTTGTACGAACAAGACGTTAAAAGAGCACTCCTGTCTAGCTATAACCCTAGTTATATATCCTATGCAGGAACTAGTTTAGTAGCTAGGTATTTAAATAAGAGAATATCAATGAATAAAACAAGTATAATGGCCCAACTGCGACTAGCTGAAACAAAACTTGTAACTCTAAGGATAGGAAAAGATAAAATTAATATAAATACAATAAATGAATGTAGAGCTTGCCAGCATGGTGTCCTAGACTCTGTTTCACATTTTCTGTTTGCGTGTCCAACTTTAAGGATGCTAAAATTAAATACTTTAAAGAACATGTGTAAGGTCAAAGAAATGTAGCCATAAAACTAATTCACTTTCTATCACGACAAGATAAACAACTGTTACACAATATTTTTTATTAAATTAGTTCTACTTTAGTTAAGAAAATGTAATTTTTAGGTTAAGATAGTTAAAATTACAAATGTCAACAAAGGTAATGATGTAAACAAAGATTAATTGATTTGTGTGTGGGCTTTGACCCATTTATGCAATAAATCTATACATGCATACATATATGTGTAACCTAGTCAGCAACCAGTGCCACAGTACCTAGCCCCGCCAGCACCAATTTATTAACAACAACAGACACCACTAGCACTAAATTATCAACACCAACAGGCACCACTAGCACCAATTTTTCAGCAGCAACCGGCACTACCAGCATCAATGTAACAGCAACAACAAGCTGCACAAGCACCTATATAATCACAGTCTCCACATCAACCTCAATACAATCAACCTGGGCACCCCAAGTATAAATCCCAATGTATCAAGAAGCGCAGTGAGCACCGTTGTTTCAACAACGAGTACCAGCTTTTGTGCAACAGCAAGTGATTAACAACAGCCATCAGCAACCAGCACCCTAAACACACTACGCGATGCAGCAATACGTAGAACAAGGTCATCAAGATCAAAACTTTCAAAGACCCAACGTGTTCTATACACAAAATCAAGACACAAAATGCAGAGACCAATTTACAGCAATAACATTGGAGAGCTTTACTAGAATCTTTAGGCTTTGGGCCGAAGAACAGCCACTAACTGATGTTCAAAAAAAACAGAAATTTTTCCAAGCATTCGAAGCAAAAGCAGTACAACGTTGGTTTACCAACAATATTCCCTCTGCCAACAACCCAGCAACTTCATTTGAACAATTCGTCACAACATTCACATAAAACTGCCTAAGGGAAATGGAGACAGAACCGCAGGAATTATATAAGGTTTTAATGCAATGCCAAGAACCATGCGAATTGGCTATAACTTTCCACTAGAGAATTTTGTATTACCTTAGGGAGAACATCAGAACATTAGCAAAGCCGGCCCTGATTAAAATGATTTTTAAACGAATTACTATTCAAGCTAGAACGTATATCATGACCGGCAATGTGCCTACCACGTTAGTCCAGTTGGAACGAAAAATACGAGAATACAGCAGTCCAGGAGATTAAGAGCCTATGCTGACTCCATCAATCACACGAACAATAGCCCAAGTCGCCATTACAGATTTCACACTACGCTTTTAGCACAATAACAACGACTAAACAGGTTGAAAGATACTTTAACAACCTTAAATCAAACGGTAGGAAATATCAACAGCAATGCCATTACACCGGCTCCTGCGCCACAGCAATACTTACTACCTATGGAATATCAGCAAGGACTAGCACAACAGCAAGCACCGCAACAACACGCTACCCACTATTAACCACATGTTACTTCAAACTATCCCTATTCACCAGCACCAAGGCGAGATTTAACAAAGGTAAAATGTATGAGATGTGGATTTTACGGTCACTACCCAAATAAGTGCAGGACAAAGCGCCGAACCAACTATATGGACTGGAAGTAACAGAAAAGAGGCTGACAAATCATCCCACCACCAATATTCAACACATATAAATTGGATCACAAGAGATATCAAAATAACCAAAACCAACAAGGTAGCAATCAAACCACCCCATTCCCACCACCAACAGTATATGGCAATTACAACCAGCAGCAAAGTGGATCTCACGACAAGCATAACAACGGAAGTAAAAACACAAAAAAACTAATAGAAGCCGGACCAAGCCGGCTGGTGACTCAGTACCTTTTAAATTACGGCAAAAACGAGAAGGCTAATGAATCACAACATACCCCAAAAATAAACTAAACAACAAACCTACAAGAAACAAAAAATAATTAATAAAAAACTAAATCAAGTAACTGGAATATTTATAATATAGATAATAGGAACAGGCAGAGCCATAACGATAACGCAGAAAACCAAACTCGTCAGAGGAGTTTTTAAAATAACACAAGAAATAATCCTTGAATCAGCGATGACTAAGGCGTCGTGGAAAGCAAAAAAATCAGCAACAATGATAATTCAACCACAAACAAAACAAGCAGCAATAATACAGACACGAATGAAAACATACAAAGCAGTGATGATGACTATGAATATGAGGTGCAAAAATCTCAAAGAAAACAAATGTACTTGTTGTTGTAATGCATAGCCAGTTACAGAGATAAAGCACCATTTGAAGACCGGTACAACAAAAAGACTAAAATCTTCAGAGACATGACAATAACTCAAAGAAAACCTAATATCGCTCCAGACGAAGAAAACACCTAGGCAACGGCAAGATAAACTATTGGCAAACCATTAAAAATCATACTAAAACCTAAAGATGTGCTATCAGCAACAAAAAACAGAGAGAATATACACTGCAAAGAATGACGGTAAATTGACAACAGCACACATGACAAAACTCACAAACAAATCAAGCCAGGGTAAACAAATTAAAGCAAAAATAAAAACAAATGGAAACCAGCTTGACGCTGTTAAAGAAAAGAAAATAAACCTCTCTACAGATATCATAATTAACATGATCACAAATTAAGAAACAAAAAATGGTGAATAACCAATAATAGCCTCAGATAGCGGCGCTGGAGTCAAGCTTATATCATCAAAACATGCCGGCCCATTTAAAATCAGACCCAACAAAAAATACAAACTCATAGACTTCAATGGCCAAGAAATTAAAAACTTAAGCGTAATAACAGCTCCATTCAAGCTCAACAGCTAGGACACCAAATTCGATTTTTACGTGACAGATAACAATATAGCAAATGCACTGATTGGCAAAGATTTTTAAAAAAGATTTAAAATTGTAGTATATCACGACACAGAAACAGTCAAAAGCAAATATTTTGGCAAAATCCTTTCTTTAAAGACAACCTTGACATCCGACAATAAAACGTAGGAGCAGTAACATCTGAAAAAACAAAGATAAACAACGAAGTTAATGATTTAGCAACCCAAAATGCCGAGCTACCGATTCCAAGCAGTAAAAAATAGGACGCCATCTTTGAAGCTACCAATGGAATGGTAACTAGACGTCACAATGCTAACATCAACTTAACTAACACCAGGAAGTCTAATCAATTTCTGGGTGGAACAACAACAATGAGTACTCATACAAACAGAACGCTTCTAAACTCTAACGACTGGAATCAAGGACTAGCTACCCAATTATTTCAAAACAACAATGACAAAAACACTTCACTGGCACCAGATGCACTTACAAAGAATCAGGCAGAGGCAATAATCACAAAGAAACTGCTAAAGGCAATACTCACAAAGAAAATGCCAAAGGCAATAATCATAAACAAACAACCAGAGGTGCAAACATCAAAAACACGACCAGAGGCAATCATCACAAAGAAACTACTTAAAGCAATAATCATAAAAAACAACCAGAGGTACAAACATTAAAGAAACAGCCAGAGGCAATAATCGCAAAGAATCTGCCAGAGGCGATAATCATAAAACACAAAAAAAGATACAAACATCAGTAGTATATAGTTGTAGGTTCTGGAACAACTACGAGCTACGAGCCACTTTTCAAAAACAGGTTTAAAATCCTAATAAATTCATGATTTATTTCTATTTTTCATAAAAAACAAAACTATTTTTCAAGAGTTTCAGGAATTTAAAAAAAACACCACATATCTACCTCGGATTCCATCTACGACTACAACTACGAGTACAACTATGACTATAAGCACGAGCTACGTCGATGGTTACAGCATAATTCTATAGTTTCCATGGGATAATGTAGTAATCCCATCATCTAAATTATATCGTTTATCATCAAAATTAGCTAATCCAACTTTTGATTGATTAAAAGTATACATAACTAATTTATCTGATTTTATTTGATTAAAATTTACAACATCTCTTAATTTACTATATAAAGCTTTTCTATAATTATCAATTTCATATTTATTAACAATATGTTTAGGTTTACCCTTAGCTCTTTTTTTAGTTACTCACTTATCACTACATTCAATAAAATATGAAAACATTTTAGATCTTAATCCTACAAATTCTGTTACAATATTCTCATTGGTTTCTATTTTAAAAAACCTAATTTCTTTTTATTCATAATAGGTAAGTCAAATATATTTTTAACTCCTAAATCACTAGTATCGTACCAAAGTTCAACATCATTCTTTATATCTTCTAAACTTGCTAATAACTTCTTAGAACCTTTATATTTTTCCTTTATATTATTTTTCTCTGTCTTATTATTGTGTAATTCACATTGATATTTAGATAATTCTTCACTTTGAACTGTTTTATGCATTGGAAAGAATGGATAATCATTATGCGAACCATGTTATGTTTTAGAGTATTTCAGATCTACTTTAAGTGTATACCCAACATCACTATCAATATTTAATCTTGTTATATTTTTAAACAAACTACTAATTTCTTCCTTATCACACCACGTAAATCCATTAAGAGGTAATTTAAATGACATAGCATTACTATACAAATTATTTGCATCAACAGGAGCTAGATATGATGATTCTTTAGTAGGATCATAATTACTTATATATTTATTATAAGCTCTTACATCCCTATTCATTATACCTGATAACCCACCTCTTATTCCTTCTTAAAACATTAAAAGCATATCTAGATCAGTTAAAAGTTCTATTTGAACCTCAGTCATTTTTAACATAGCACCCCAAGAGAAGCCAGGGGTTGTAGTATAATGTGCAGGATCTTATTCATAAGTTTTTAATGATAAGTCTCTAAATGATTCAAAAACATCAGCTAATATTAAGACATCACATGTTAAATACATTTCTATATAATTTTCAAATGTATATAAACCATTATACTTATTAGAAAAATGATTCTATAGCTTTTTACCTCTTTTATAATCTTCTTCTGAAATATTTTTCTTTCAAATCATCATCGAAATCTTTAAAACTAGGATAACTTTTGTATCGAAGTTTACTGAAAGAGTCTAAAAATGAATAAGGAAACACTCCTTTTTGTGTTAATAATTCTTGAATTCCATCTGGTTTATCTTTAAAATATTTTAGTAAATTTTTAAAATTCTTAATATCACCTTTCTTCAAATTTGATGCTAACGTGTCTAATGAAGATAGTAAAAATTTTAATGAATCTTTAAAT
>JAQFZE010001731.1:0-16769 GCA_034695245.1 Dicyrtomina saundersi | reverse complement strand
GAATATTTTTTTCCTTACTTTTATTTTTTCCTTACCTACCCCTTACCTTACTTTCTGGCCAAAATTTCTTACCTTACTTACTTTGTAAGCTTACTTTGTGGGTAGGGGCCCACCTTTGATACCTATACTTTCAATCGAAACAAAAGTCATAACGTTCCATTTTGAATTCTAGAATCGAAGGGAATATTGAGCCGAACAGAAAGTATGTATATACATAATATGCTTCAGGCCGCTGGATTTGAGCATTGAGACTTGAATACATAATATGAAGACCACGGAGAAAAGTAGAATTCTTCCTATAACATTTGCATGTTTACGTAGCATTTCAATAGCAATGCTAATTTAATCAAGTGAAGCCAACGCCAGTGGACGTGGGCAAGGAAATATTTAAGTTATTTGTCATGAAGTATGTGAAAGTCTAAAATGACGTGTATGTACATATAAACACCGGACCCCCTCAAACCGTCACTGCGTTTAACCATGAATTATGTGGGTTATTAGTGGTTATCAGATCAAATTCTAAATTAACAAAATCGATTAGAGAAAATTAATTACCTAGACTCTCCGCACAGCAATCTAAGACTGCACAATTATTTCATCTAGTTTGCTTTGGAGTACTAATTGTACAGACTTGTTGTTGCTCCTTCAGCTCATTTTGTTCCATTGAAAGACAGGTTTTTAAATAAGCAATAAAGTTTGCGTAATTTCCTTTTCTTGTTTAATAAATTGTGTTAGTAGTTTGGAGGTAAAAATACTAATAATTCGATACTTTGCTTTATGTAGGTTATCTGGCCAATTTAGGGGAATGTTCAGAGGGAGTCAAGGTTTTCAAGAGTTTTAAAATGATCTATCACTAGTTGAAATCGGTTATTTCAAAATGTTGATAAATTATATATTGTATCGTCTGTAAAGAATCAAAATGGCCCATAACCATTTTTAGCTACAAGTAAAATGTACCATCTACAAAAATATTACAATATGATTATAAAAACATTTTGTACTTTTCAAAAGCGTGTAAATCGAACATTTTGCAAATTTCAAAAATGTGTAAATAGGATATTTTCCACTTATCAAAAACTCTTATTTAATATTTTACGTATTTATACCATTTAGTGTTTTATCATCTCAAGCGTTTAATTCTAGCTTAAATTGGATATGGGTCATTTTGCCTCTTCACAGATGACATAATATGCATACTGTACTTGGGTAGAAAAAATGTAAGAAATAATTTCAGTATAACATTCCAGCAATCCAAAAGCTTTTAATTTTTCTGTCAGCCTCCTAGTTTATTTTAAACATACTTTAATCCTCAGTCTTCACCTTTTATGTTCGTTCCTATGTGGTATGGTGTCATGCAGTGCGATTACAAGAAGCTACTGAAAGAAGAGATCACATCATCTACCTACATACAACATAGCATAGCATTAGCTAAGCTTATTAGCTAAGCAATTTTGGTATTCGCAAGTTGAAAAATATTCCATTTGATGTTAGATGCTGCACTTAGAGTTTATTAATAATTTATTACATTTACGACATTTTTACGTGTTTATAATTATAATAAAGTAGTTTTCAGGCTCCAAGTCTGATTTGATTGAGTTATGTATATTTATAGCAATTCTAGAAAGTTTGTCTTTAATAATAAGTGTCCATACTTGCTGTTTTCCGGTTGCGGTTTTCCTATCTGATCTGGCCACTCAGCCCACGTACTAGTTTTGAAATCAAGTTACAAATACCGGGCTACTACTGCAAAACTTCACTTGGCTGTCCCGGGCATAAAAAGAGACGGGGCACAAGAGGCGTGGTAACACCACAGATATTAAATTTTGTCCTTACCGTGCCCTTGTTTAATGTACCGTTTTTAATGTAGTGGGGATACTTTTAGAGGAAAGGCTTAAGTGACGACGGGGCATAGAAGTAGGAGAGGCATTAATACAAAAATTGTCTTCGTAAACCCGGACACAAAAGAGACATTTTGCAAGAGGCAGGGTGTTATTAGACTATTTAGGATAATTTTTTAATTATTGGGTAGGGGCTTAAGCGCTGGGTACATGTCACATGTGGAGTAAAGTGTGTGCTTAATCGCAAAATCATTTGAAGCACTTACTCACACTCACTACTACTATAATGTGGCAAGATAATTTTTTTTGAATAAATAATTTGTATTATTAATGTTGTGTAGGTCAAATGTTCATACTTTGAATAAATCTTTTATTATTTAATATAGTAGTTTAGAACAAAGAACATTCCGTTTATAACTTGTTTGCTTCCATATTTTTATTTCCATTCGTTCACGCAACACGACACGAATTGAAAAACATTAAAAATGTCTTAGAAAATGTAAAGATTCGAAAATAGCTGTAAGGTAATTGTAATAAAAATAAATAAATTGATATGGGCTACAAAAATTAGCACAGCGGCGGAAATATCTTGTGACTGGCTAACTTTTTGTGTATTATGTATTAAATATAAGGACAGTAGTACATCTCCGAAGATTATGGCCAACAACAAAAGGATAGGGAGCAACTTGTACACAATTGCTGCAAAAAATGCAAAAATCAAAAGCATTATAGATACAGTTAAGAAAATATTTGTGTATACAGTGTAATCTATCTTTGTCTGAAGTGAGTAAATGGTCAGAGCCAACGATAAAAGGATCGTCACTGAGACGGAAATGGATATTAGGTCAACGCTGAAAATTAGACAAATAAAATACAAAAATTATATAAAATGACAATAAATGCATAATTTAATTAACTTATATTAGTTGAAGTTTCAGCGGATTTTTTTGTTCATAACAGAACATAATATACTCACTCATAAATTGTTGATAACGATCCTAAGAATAATCCTGAAGTGACGGTGTACAGTACGAAGCACAGGAAGTTTAAGAATGCCCATTGGTAATGGCGGCAGCAAGAATGAATGGAGTACATACACATTGCAGCTAGTCCGAAAATCAAAATAAAGTACTGATGTTGCTGTATCCATATATTCACATCCTCATTACACAGGAACAACATCACAAAACTACCCACATTCAAAAGTTGGAGAAATACAACCGTATAAACTTTCCTACACGCGAAAGAACAGAAACATTAGTACATTTAAAAAAAATAACCTTGACAGGGTAAACAATTTAAAATGGCAACATCTTCAGGATGCGACTATTACATAGACTAAAGTTTAAATAGGTAATTATGTACCTTATGAAATTTGCATAGTTGTATTTTTCTTGAAAATTCTTGAGATTCTTAATATCTTGAAGTGTTATTGAGTCCGGAATGTTTTCAGGTTCCGTATCTTCGGGAATCGGGATTGAAACATCCTTCTCTTTGAATCTGTCGTAAGGGACTTCAGTGTTGTTTGACATTTCAGCTTGTTCTCTAAAATAACGAGTGTTGAAACAATCATGAGCAATATGTCAAGCACATAAAAAAAATCAGTGTCAGTTTCTCCTTTTCTTGCTTTTATTACCTCTCAACTAAATTGCAAGAAGCTATTTAATAAGAATTTATTTGAATAATAACACCAGACCCCAAATTTTAATTGCACTTGATGTAGCTATTTTAGCACATACAGAGAAAACTTCACATGTTCTAGCTGGTCATGTGGAGACAATACTTCAATTTTGTACAAGTTTTTTCAGAACAGCAGAGAAACTACAACACGGTGAAGCCTCAATCATTTACAATATATTTTTTTAGCTTAATGTGTAAGTAGTAGGCACACTTTTTTTGTACCGAATCCCTGTAGTAGGTATAGTTATAATATCAATATTTTTGTGGTGCTACTTAGTCACTATAAATACGTTGTTTAGCAGGAACATGTATTTGTGGACACAACAAATCACAGTATTATATCAGAATCACAAAACAAAAGGCACACCAGTTTTTTTTTATTAGTTTTTTTTATTAAGCTCAGTTAATTCTCACTCTTTATTATATATAAGTATATAAGATTCGCGGTCACACTACAAACAAAATAAAGTTACCAAGTTTGTTTGATATTTAAATTGTATAATTTTTGCCTTTGACTAAGGAGGCGAGGGAGTGAATAATGATATTAGGCACGTTTTGTGTTCGAAACAAATTTTGAAGCGTATTTCACATTCACTCTAAAAGAGAACGAAACGAATGTTTATTCAATGAGCTATAGAAGATTCAGTTTCACATTTATTTTCAACTTCTACAATACTTTGACTTGATGCAACGTGATCCTATACAATCTCACTAGTCACAGTCCTATACCTTTACCTATGTCCTATAGATACTAGATAGCATCTACAAGTATAATCTTCCATAATGTACGAACCCAACTGGCAATCATCTATCCTTCGCTTCCACACACACACACACACGCACAGAAAACAGAACAGAAGGAAACAAAGTCAATAGATATTTAATGCTAATAGATCCAAGCCAGACATTAGGAGTTTAGGAGTGACATTGCTCACAAAACTTACAGAGTTTAAACTGCATTTGTAATTTCCTTTACCGTAAAACTTCACACCATTTTTAGCTCAACTGTATAGACTCAGGGATGAATTGCAATAAATGAACTGTATAAGGCCTTTCATTTTCATGTAAAAATAAGTGCATTATGTACCTATGCTGATCTTGTGCTATAGTAAGCATAAGGAATTATCAACTACTTCAAACTTTTAGTTCCAACTTGCAAAAATAATTCATAATGCTTTTTTTCACTTAAAATACTTAAACAATTTGTTGTCTATTAAGCGCTCTACATTTTGTACTATCTAGAGCACCTGTGTCGGAGGCATCCAGGTATTCCGTATTCACAAGGTATAATCCTATTGTTAGGATTAGGATGCAGAAAAGTGGGAAGATTTACATCTTTTAAATTACCTCACGTCAGTCATTATTTCGTGCCACAAAATGTGTTTAAGTATGGAAAGACACGTCAGTTTTTAGAATATAGCAGAGCAGAACGCGAAAGGGGAAAAATATTCTTTATGCATATATCTGTGATGTATCCTACGTCACATTTGAAAGTCAATATATTAACCTGTGTACCTTTGATCTTCACCCTATAGCTAATTTTTATGAGGGATTTTATTCGGTACTCGGTAATGATAAGTAGTAAGCCCTGTATGCTGTTCCGCATGACATTAACTTCCTCTTGAAATTCAAATAAAAACGATTCAGTGCCTCTGAATCTAACTAGTAAGTATAGTATATCGAATTTCGATGTAGTACGTGGCAATGAGTGGTGGAGTGTGACGTGTGGTGTGACAGATGTAGAATTTATCAACAAACTATTATCCCATTTATTTAATTTGACCATACTCTAAAAGTGTACCAATGTACCTACGTACTATTATCGTTTCACATAATGATTGTGTTGGTTAGGTTTTAGATTGTTAAATCAGGTAGAGGCGATGTGATTTAATCTGATCGTCTGCTGAAGATGTATAAATCACAGATGTCATGAAGAATGAAGATGAACTTGCGCATAATATTAATATCATCAGAAAATTCCAAAATTGTGCTTCTACGTCAATGACAATCGTGCAGACATAATATGGTGTGAAACGTTCACCACCATTATTTCCATATCAATGTGTCATAGCTAAGTTACAAGTTAATGGATATAGTACGTGACTCTGTGTATCCTAATTTATTTGTTTATTGATTTTCATTAGATTCTAGACAAGGCGTCCTATTCCAGCTCAAGATTAACTTACAACGGTAATTTCTTGGAATTTTATTGAGAGAGCACATATTATTTCAACTTGGTATACAATATGTATCTTATTTTCGAGCTTGGAGACGAATCAATTTTAACGTCATGTTCCTAATAAACGTACTCTCTGACACTGAAAAATATTATAATTGGTTTACCACTTGTCTTTTTAAGGCAGTGAAACGTTATTGAATGTGGCATGATGGTTACACATTATACATATAGGGAAGGAAATGATAATAATTATCATTGCGGCTTCCCTATAATGTTTAATTATATAATTTTATATATTAAGTAGTTGCATAATTTTAAACTAATAATAATTAAGTAATTTTAGGTATGGTATGACCGAAACTAGACCGAAACAATAGACAATTATGATAACTTATATGTCACTGACTCTATTGTGGCTCAAAATGAATGTCTTGTGTCCAGTATAAGACAGTCATGTTATGTTATGTAAGTACCGTAAATCTTCTAATAGCTCCCGGGGAAGTTACGTCAAACTTTGCTTTAGATCCGGGAGTTATTAGAAATAAAAGTATAAAACACAAAATCCTCTCCATTTGATTCAATCCTAAAGATCCCGGGAGTTATTAGAGACCCACGGGAGTTATTAGAAGCTTTACGGTACCTACAAATTGTAATGGCTGCTTTGTAGCACGAATGTACGGATCTAGGTTTAAAAATATTAAAGTACTAATAGATCAATGCATATAATGTGATGGTGTGGTAGAGGGTGTAATTAACATTACACTTTTAATTGGAATCTTAGGTCGCAGAATTCAAATTTTAGTGTGGTTATTGGTTATTTTTGAGCGTAGTGGTTGCCTTTCTCCATGGAGAATGTAGTATATTCTGTATCTAACAATAAGTACTAAGTACTATGTACATTGGTACTACGTTAGAAGTTACATACAGTATTCTAGCATAATTATGAAGTATAATATTTCCTGTCATGACTTGTGCATTCAAGGCAAGGAGGTGAGCCTAGCATGATGCGGTGGTGTCTAAAACGTGATAATTTTGAATTAGCAATTAAAATTACGTTCACAATAATAGATTACAAACTGGAATGGAGCAAGAAGCATCCGCCGTGCTTGCTAATTATACTAAACATACTGACATTAACATTAACATTACTGTAGCCCATAGGTTGGAGTTGGAGTTTGGAGTTAGACTTGGGATGTTGATACTACTTAAGATTATCATAGGATTCCTACTTATATAATGCTTCGTATTCGCCTTGTAGATAGCAAGTAGCACGAATATGTTACTTAATATGACCGTTCCTCAACACCATGTGTACTGTCAACAGTTTTTGTTACTACTTATGTGTTAGGATAGTTAGAATCTCTGATTTCAACGTAAAACCCACTGTAGACACATGCTTTCTGACCTGACTTTAGTATGGTAATGTAATGAAGTGTATAATCTGAATGAAGGTTTAAATGAAGAAAATACACTAAATGTGCCAACTGTACAGTAAACAATAATTTTGTTCAATTTACTTCCAACTTTCTAGACTCTATTCAATTCACTATATGAAACAATTGAGTTATGATTTTTTTGGGAGTTTAACAAGTCTAGAATGAACAAGGATGCATGAATTACTAAAATTATTATGAATCTCTTGCCATAGACTTTAGCTTATAGTGATAAATTATTTTAGTAAACAATTTATTTTCAGTTAAACATGTTATCATCATCAGTAGTCAGTACCTTCATAAAATATTCAAAATATGCGCTCAATAAAAAACTATATAGACATTATACATTTCAGTAAACTTAATTAATTATTATAAGTACTACTTATTCGGAGTTACTCCTTCAATTACTAATTACTAACATATTATTATTATATATTATTGTAGTAACATATTATCTCTGTACGATTAAGGTATATTTACTATGTTATTACTACACTATGTAATGAATATTAGACGAAAGTATATTGTATATGTGTGGTAACAAAACAGAAATATAGGAAATGACATCGGATGAGATTTTGGAGCATTTCATGAAAACATTAAAATTGAAATACAGATTTGGTTTATTGAAAATAATATATATTATAATCTTTTTTATATATATAGCAGGAATAGAAAATTATATTTTTCAAAAATACAGAGTCAACGATGAGTTGGACTGTAGTGTATCAGTACTATGATTTCTCCCATTATGTAGATTTGATGTTCGATAAGTTTCTATAGGAGTCACACTTGTCTCAGGATCAACTTCAAATCCATTTGAGTTACTACTCACAAAACTTTGACTCGCTGTTGACATGACACGAACATTCCCATTCCGAACAGTGGCATCAGGTGTCATCTTCTGTAAAAGCTTGGGAGACCAAGTTACATTCTTGGCTCTCATAGTTCCATTTCCAACGGACACAGAGAGATTGACAGGATCAACAGGAGTCAAGCTATTTCGATGACTGTGCAAGATTTGATTATTTGTGGCTGAGGATAAAATCGGTGCAGTGATGTTCATGCTCATATTACGAATTTTATTCGATCTTCGTAATGTACTTGGTTGGGATGAGGGGGGACCACCTAGTTTGTGGATTGCTAATGGATTACTCATGTTTCTTTCTAAAACACGCTTCTGAAAATTCTCTGATTGGATCTTCCTTCGCTTCCTGTATTCAAATAAATTAAATATAGTATTGTTATTGCTTGTTATTTAGTGACCAGTGAAATTATGATTTAAATTATTTGATAGAATTGTACCGTTAGCGTACGGAAATTTAAAAAAATGCAAAGAGTATATACATATTACAATCTACAAACGCATGGTAAAAAGACTGATTTCCATTTTGCAGTATATTGCACTGTTTTCAGACACATTAACAGGGATTTTTTACCCCAAAACAGAAGCTTGATTTAATTAGTGACTTTTTGAAAAATTCTACACTTTCTTTGAAAAACGAGGTTCTACTTTCTAGAACTTGGAGTCGTAAATAATTAATGTAATTACTAAATACTGATGTAGAGAGGCCTGAAATATTGATGTTACTTCGTTTTACATAGCCACGTACGGCAGTTAAATTGATAATTGATTAAGACCAACCTGCAGTATCCAAAGTAGAGAACAATGCCAACAATGAGGGAGAAAGCCACCATGGCTAAAGCAGCAATCAAAACAACTTTCATGTCAATATCACCCGCGAGAAAATCTCCATTTATAGAATCTGTGAGGCGAACCACTACAGGAACAAAGGCCTCTCTTGGAGGATCACCAGAGTCCTTTGCAACAACTAAGAACATCATCTCCCGCTTGACTAACGTCTTATTTTTTGCAAATAAACGTCCATGGTTATCCACATGAATCAAATCTGTATTCTGAATCTCGAGATTTATTTTGTCACCCACATCCCCATCTGCCACTTCTATTTGTCCCAATGCAATTCCTTTGGACATTACTTCAGCCGACACATTGAACTCATACAAGGACTGACGAAACCGCGGTGACCAATCGTTAACATTCACAACACTGACTTTAATAATGGTGGAAGCATTCTACAAAAATAAAAGGAGGACATAAACCAATTAGTACTTTAGTTTTGCTTCGTGCTCCGAGAGAAGATTCCCAAGCGATTTGAAAATGACAATAATGGTAAAGCATAAAACGTGTGTGTGCTATATTTAGAGTTTTGGTAAAATTATTAAAAGGAAACTCACTTGATATCCGTCCGTTACGCCAACTCTTATGGCATGGTAAGTGGTGACTTCGTAGTCCAAAGATTTTTTCAATAATAATTGCCCCATGGGTCCGATCTTAAATAAGCCTTGAGGATCACTGTCAATAGTGTATCTCAAATTCTTGGCCCCTGGACGAGATGTCAAAGCTGTGAGTAGAATAGTTCCAGGGGGGGAATTTTCCGGAACGTTGATTTGAAATTCGGGCTGGACGAAGTGTAACGGGGCATTGTGATTCCCTTTCTTTCCTATATTCAACGTTGACAGGGCATAGCGGTCTGGATTGTCTATCTGCTCGGCCTGCACAATCAAAATTAAAAAGATGTTATTATATGATTATCACAGGACACATTAATTACCCGAATATTTCACACTACAAATAATACACTTACACCATAGTTATAATATAATATTATTTTATAGAATTAGGGCCCAACTTTGAAAAAGATAATTCATTTATTGAGATAATCCGACGCCAGACTCTGGCTCAAACTAAATAACGCCAAATTCAAACTCCCATTCATTGAAATACCTACAAATTACTCATCTTTCATAATTCTCCTTTGAACTTAAAATAAATTGTTCACATACTATTGACTATAACTAGTACGTACTACGTGTCTACAATTTACAGCAGAAAAATAGTGTACTCCAATAATAATGGAATGCATGGAGCTATATTCAGAGTGTGCCTTTGTTTCATCCTGCAGCGTTGTTCTTTAATCATCCTTTCCTTTGAGTCTTTGAGTCAATGATGCTATAGTAGCTGTGTGCCTTATTGTCAATCCATTAGAGATAATAGCTCCGCACCACTGACCGAAATTGTCAAAGGCATTCTGGTTAAATTAAATTGTTAGCTGCACGCTTTTCACACTTGAACAATAATTGCGGCTCTTCACTGAGTTTCTCAAAGGACCAAACAAGACAAGTAGACAAGCTTTATTTTAAAATTTGAATTGGACAGAAACGAAACGACAATCACTTTATTGGTAAAACAAAAGTATACTTACAACACTGCAGTGTGTACACATACATAGGTAGGTACTGATATAACTTACATGTGCAGATACTCATAGCCTATATAAATAAATATGGAATAGAGTCACAGGTACAAAGCTATGATGATACTTACTTTAAGGACTAGAGTGACGTGCTGGTTAAGCTGATCTTCAGGTATGTCACGAAGGATCGTGATTCTTCCGGAGGTTGGATCTATATGCAAGAATTGAGTCTCGGGGCGCCCTATTGAAATTCCAAACCAAGTGAAAAATGTTTTTAAATTAAATAGCGCATCAGGTAATAATTCTAAATTCTAATGACAGTCAACAGTGAGGTATAGTTTATAATAAGGTTTGTGCTCAATTATTAAAATTAAGTTCAATTTGTATTTTTTATTTCCAATGTTAATGATGATGATGAATCATGGTAATGACGGAGTATAGGTAAATATGGATACATATTTAGGTATAGGTATATACACACAGTCCCATCTCCCACCGCATTGATGTTTCTGATTTTCATTTTCATTTCATTCTTAAACTATAGCTTTTCTATGAGTTTATCTCGATTTCTATAAGCCTTTCATTCAAATTTCAAATGGACTTTTGCATTCATACAATAGGATTTACTACAAAATTTTTCGAAGCTCACCAAAGTATGACGTATAGATGTGGAGGTATATAGAGACGATATAATATTATATGGTTTAGGTAATTAATGTATCTACCCACATGTATACGGAATATGTACACCAAACCAAAGCTTCTACAGAGTGCCGTAAAAATTCGAACGCTGAGGAAAACTGAAGACTTGCGAATATAAATAAGAGACTATACCTTCACTCCTACTACATTTTGTACATATATATATGTGCATAAGAAATTAAATTCCACATTCTACAAAGAGAAATGAATACAATCCCATCACAATACATAATGTTCAAGAGCATTGTAAAGAATACATGGACTCGGAACAAATGACTGCTTACAAATGAATAATGAGAGTACCAATAGCAAAAGCAAATGTAATGGTAATATAGCAATAGCAATCCCAGAATAAAAAAAAGAAGACGCTTATATATGAAACAGATGAGCACAATAATACAGAGCACTTGCATTATATACCAGCGAGCAAAACCAAAAGAAAAATAGGAGCAGAAGGGAAACAATTGAAACAGTCAATGCACAAAAAATCATGGAAGCATGGCATTACAATCATGATTTACGAATAAAAAAAATTGCAATACGTTTCATGCCTTGCTGATATCTATAGTTTTGGAGTTTGGACTGTCTTCCCTATGCCTATGTCCTATGTTGTCTCGAGTCTGGACGAGGGTTGAGAGCTTCTTAAATCTCCACATTATTCATCTCCACTAAAAGCTCATGTCTATCACTCTATGTTATATCATACTAGAAATTAGACCCTGGCTACGGATGGATCCAAAAAGCCTCAAATAATGTAAAAACTCCCTCAAGGCGTCAAATTAGTGCATTGTGTCGATCCACATAGGTCGACGGCAGTGACTTACAAGCCCCTGTTTCCTTCGGGAAACATTTTTCTGCTATTCTAGTGATTCTTCATGCATCTAATGAAAAATACGAATTTTTTGGACAATATTGCAAGTAGCCCTCCGCTCCGGTTACAAAATTGTCTTGTAGATTCTTATAACTGAACGAGGTTTTATGGCAATTCCTTAAAAATCCATTTTGCCTCAATTCATCGTTTATGGACGCCTTCCTTGGATCTGTGCCTGTCAAGTGCCATAAGGGTTTCAAAACCCTTATGAATTTGAATTTTTGTTGTTTTGTATATAATATAATATAGATAGACACTGGTCCTGGTCCTGGTCCTGGTAAGCATGTAGCAGAACAATCATCGTCATACTTATCGTTAGCTTAAAACTTAAATACTTTATATACTCCCTTCACGTCTTAAAAGTCAAAGTATAAATTGCACATCTAACCTGTCTGTCGTATGTCTGCCGGATTGCAATATTATTTGGAAGTACGTGCGTAATGGGCAAGCAAATGAACCAACAACCAAACCAAAAGCCAAGTATAGCCGAAGAAGGAAGTTAAGAAAAAAAACAAGGAAATTACTGGTATTTGAGCAAATGGCGAATTTCATTGTTTGCAGTTTTCGGTAAAGACTCAGTTTACAATTTTTTTTTGGTGTGGATCATTCACCGGAAGTTATAGAAAATTTGATGCAACTGTTTCAGTAAAAATCCGAAGATACAAAACAAATTCTAAAAATCATTGAAAAGCTCTTGTGCGGCAACTTGTAAGAATGACAATTCACCGCCAATAAGCCAATGTGGATGTTTAAGAATAAGATAACCACAATATTTGTAGAATTAAAGAAAGTATTTTTCATAGTAGAATTATTACAATTAATTTTTACATTTTGTTTTCACACCAAAATTACGATTGAAATAATATTCGAATCTTAATTTAGCTTTCTGCCTTAATTATAATCACACACCAAAGTCTGTCATGAATTAAATCCAACGTAGTGAAACGGAAATCTTGTAGTGCATAGAAAACAAACGGGAACGTAGCGAGAATAATTCAGCAATAATACGCATAAAAAAAGAAAAGAGCAAAAAGAATATAATCAAAATGGAAAAGTTTGCCGAAGAGAAAAAGTCATTTATTCCTTTGAAAGGTACAAACAAAAGCAGTAACAGGCTTGAAACAACGGACTCCTACACAAGTATGTTCCCCCAAAAAGTATTTAATGCTAAACAATTACAATTAAAGTATTTAAGCAATCTTGGATTTTTTTAAATAGAAATGATCACTGAGTATTAGGACAAGTGCTCGTGCTACCACATTAGATACTGTTTTCATTATTCTTTATAATGGGGTTCTTTTGTCTAATGAAATACAAAGTTAAACATTTGATCATGAAACAAAGTAAATAATTCAACCTGACCGAGAGCAGTTTTATTAATGAGACCGTAACAAAATATATCGGTTTTTGTTCCTGCTGAAATTATCGAAAAAGTTTGTTCATGTATTTTGTAAGTAATATGAATATAATTATCTGGTACGTCAACTTGTAACAGTAACGATTTTTAATCATTAAGAAGAAAGCAGAAATTTTAGTTGAAAACAAAAACAAACTAGTTAAGTCCAAGTATTCGAAATCCTTAAAAAGATACAGTGCGGTAGATTTCACTTCTTTAACAAAATTCCTAGTAAAATTACTAATACAAGAATATAGTATATATGAGTATATAGCATTAAATTAATATATTTTAAAAGTGCGGAGGAGTCTAGAGACATACTTATTAAATAGCGAAAGAAATGAAACAAAAATAAAGTGGTCCTTACGTTCAGGCATTGAATATGTGATTTGAGCATTGATGCCAGTATCTTGATCGGATGCATGAATCGGAGCTGGCTCAATGTCGAGTAGAGTTCCACTTTTGGAAAATGCCGGTAAAATGGCTGAGTAGGCAAGAAAGTCAAATTTAGGGTTTAAATTATCTGAGTCAATCACCTGAAAAAATAAATAAATAAATGGTCCTTACTAAAAATCTTCCTTTTATTTAAGTCAGTTTAGATACTCAGTGAATGGAGACACACATTCAAAAGCATTTCTACATTGATTTATTTTGATTAATTTGAGCACAAAATTAACCTGGACTATTAAGTTGGTATCACTGTAAAGGGGTGGGGCTCCCTGATCCTTCACTCGGAGTGTGACATTAAACGTTGGCATTGATTCAAAATCTAACGGACGACTGAGAATCAATCGACCTTCCAATCCACCGCCAGCAAATGACACGTATTTCTGTAAGAATTGAGAATTTTCAAAAAACAGATACACAACAAAGTCAACCATTTGAGCATATACACATTAGAATTACAACTATTAAGTATAAGCATTACTATCCCTCAACTAAGGACATCGTTATATATTTTCGTTATCGTTTCCACACCCAGTTTGAGTATTACAAACTACACTACACATATCAGTACATCCTTGCTTAACAACTCAATTATAACAGTCCATGTAATTCAGACTTAAAACTAGATCACATCTTAATTCAAAACTGTGGAAAGGAATAGAGGACACAATAACAAAATGCGAAAGATTTATGACTTATAATAGTTTTGTGCGGTCAACAAGGATTTAAAATGACTCTGCATTGGGTTGATTGCTGAATCCAATTTCAACGAGTTAGACATTATCCTCAGATATTTTTTGGTTTTGGCATCGATTAGAATCGAGTTAAATATTCTTTTTTTTTCATCCCACCGGGCAAATGTAACATTTTTGTGGTTAATTCATACATCTATGGAATCAGGATAGGTAAGTACCTACTCAAATTTTCACAAGAAATTCTAAATCATCGTCTGTGTACTGTCTGTCAGTGTTGTTGTTGTTGGTGTTGATAAATACACGTGTGCGTAGTCACACATCACACCGTAGACCGTGCCGGTCACCGGTGCCGGTGCCGGTATACGGCTTAAGCTTGGTGTACATAATATCTATCCACCTACCTATATACCTACCTAGAAATACCTACTTTTACCACACATGTGATACAATACAAATAATGCAGTGTTGACGTTGCGTTGACACGGAGTGTACAACAACAAATGGACGTGGAGGAGTAAATGGGTAAAATGCCAAAAACTGTAGCTGTGAACGCAACCATAATTATAAGGATACAGATAAGACGCTGTTGGCAGGAGCAGGGCTTAAGTTGCAGGAATGTTTCCCGTATTAAAAAAAATAAATTCATGACTTCAAGAAGCTCGTTAATCAAACCGTTGCGGTTGCACAAAATTACGGTTTTATGAGCTTAAATGTTTCGTGCACAACTGCACTATATCAGAGGGAGAGAGAGAGAGAGCATGTGTTGATTTCATACACACATCACCAAACCCAATTTCACGAGAACAAGAAAATAAATGTATTTTTCAGTTGTCTTAAAATCTCAATATGAAATTATTGCCATTATTAAACACATAATTGGTACACTGTAAGTTCCGTTTTTTTTATAGTAAAAATGTAATCTACAATAAAGTATCAGAAAAATGTAATATACAGTAGGCGTTGAATGGGATTGAAAAAAATTGTATGTATTCTTTAAACGGTATAAATTGTGCTATTTATTTACACCCCGCCAACAAGAAAAGAAACGTCCCCATTAAAAGTATGCGTACTTGAAAAAATGCCTATGATATCTACACAAGGTTGGGGGACAAGGTGTAACTTAAAGTCATGCTTATTTTTAAATCTTGTTTGTTTACATGTTCGTCACATGCATACATATGTATGTAGTGCAATCCTGAGAACTCCTGAAAATTTTTTGCAAAATCTAAAAATATATAAACATGGTTTTTTGCATCTTTTAAGCATATAGAACAATGATTAAATAGTTTGACAATTTTTGAAATGCAAGTTTTGCACGCCCTCATGAAATCTGCTGTAAACAAATTTACATTTTGATTGACAAAATGTTATAGGACCCATAAAAGTTGACATGAAACTCTAAATATGAAAGTCAATAACTATAATAGCATAATTTTGACAATGTATCAAATGTACATGCTACAATCTTATATATGTAGATGTGATCCTCTCATAGTTAATCTTAAAATTGCAAAGTGCCACTTGCCGCGTACGCATAAGTAAGTACCTATCACCTACATACGTTTGTAAGTACCTACGCATATGTACATGTTGTATTTTGAAGTTCAACGGCACGCTTTTTTTGTCAACCCCCATCGGTTAGTTTTGGTTTAATTTACTTTTTCTTGAGAATCTCTTTTGCTAGACAAGCACCTCAGGTGTCGTCTTCCGCTTCCTTTGACAATATGTAATGAATCTTGTCACTCTGGCTTAGCAATTTTCTTTTTACATTATTTGCCACTACCATTGTAGACTGTATACAACTTGTATTACATTTAATACAGGGGTTTAGGGAGAAGAACCTACTATGATATTATTGTCACTCACATTTGTTCCAAAGGTATCTCCCTATGCTTTCCACTCTACGCAGCAAATGTTTCCCATAAACTGTTTACTTACTTCTAAAAAAATTCGTTTATACAGTCTAAATCTCAAAATCTACTTCTACATACAACAGCCAAGGCGGCGGATGCCAGTTTCACATTGTCGTCGCACTCTTATATACAGGGCCAGACGAAGGAATTGCTTTTAGGCCGCAATTTGTTTCCATACAAAAACCACCATTTTGATTTTTATTGATGATTTTCTTTATTAAAGCAAAATTTGTTGTGTTTGCATGTTTTAGAAAAGTTTCAAATGTTCTTTTTACTTGATTCAGAAAAGTGCAAAATGTTCTATTTACATGTTTTGAGAAAAGTGTTAAATTTTTTA
>JAQFZE010001730.1:0-16770 GCA_034695245.1 Dicyrtomina saundersi | reverse complement strand
ATGCGCTCGAAAAACCCAGAAATAACCCTTCCCCCCTCCCTTCCAATTGGAATATTTTTTGCCTATAACCACTTACGGCATCAAAGTACAATTTAATAATTTGTTTTAAGTTTACAATTAATTGTACTTTGATGCCGCAAGTGGTTATAGGCAAAAAATATTCCGGTTGGAAGGGAGGGGGGAAGGGTATTAATGGGTTTCTCGAGCGAATGACATCCTCCTCATCCTCCTCCTCAACATCCTCCTCTTCCTCCTGTCCTCACAAAGTTATTACCGGCTTCCCGGTTGAGTAGTTATTATTGTATATTTTGGGTTTTTGTGCACAGAATAATTTATTTTATTTTCAACCCATTTAGCAATTAAATAGTTAGATAAAGCTCAAGTAAGGGGTCATACATCTATGACGTCTACAAAAAGGGGGGCGAGGGGGCTCAGATGCGTGCTAAGTCTCACTTTAAAAAAGGGGGGAGGGGAGGTGGTTAAAATAACTTACGTCTACACATTTTTTTTCCTTTTTTATGAGATTTATTCACTTCAGAAATTGACTTTCGTTAAACCAGTAGAAAACTGATATTACATAATTTCTTTTTTTCCATAAATTGGGGACTTCTGCACACGTATTTTTGCATGTTTTTCTGCACACAAGATTTTATTACATTTCCATTTAGATCTTGGAAGAGTCTTGACAAGACCAATACTTTTGAAATCAAGACTAAGGCTGATCATGAAATTGAAAGACTTTCGAACTCAATTTCTTTACCAGTTTTGAAAATTTAGGTTTTCAATTCGATACTTTTAGAAGCCGTAGACACGCCTTGTAGCATCAGTTTTAAGAGTCTTAAAATCAAGTCGAACAAAAAAATATGTTCCATACCTTTGCAAGTACAAAATGTAAGTTTTAATTTACTTGAAATCTACTTTTGAAAATCAGAAAATTTCAAGACACTCTAGCTTTTCAAAAGTATTGAAAATTTAATAATCTTTAAATCAAGGCTAGCACAATTCTATAAAATCAAGATTCTTGACAACACAAAATTTGTCACAACCTTCATATCCAGTTTTAAGATGTCGAAATAATTCAATTTAAAACAGGTTTTGAAAATTCGAGACTTTTCGAGATTCTTGAATGGTCTAAAAAATTTCCAAAGTCTTGGTCTTGATTTTGCAAGCCCTTATTTTTATCAAACATTTGAGTTCGAACGGATTTTTTTAAAGTTAGTTTTATGGTAGTCGTGATTAAGTATCATAAATGTATGTAAAAACGAGAGAATCGAATTCGGTTTTCAAAACATTAATGTAGACGTCTTAGGGGAGGGAAACGGGGTGTTTTAGAAATCTAGCTAATGGCGATAAGGGGAGGAAGGGGGTTCAAAAAATGGGATTTTTGTAGACATAATAGATGTATGACCCCTATTAAGTGAAAAATCAATTGTAAATGAGTGTGATTTTTTGTTGACTATTACTGGTCCTTATTTATCTGTAAAAGTAGAACAGATCAAATACAGAGATCACTGAAATATAGATTTTTACTATTTTTATAGACTGTTCTTTGAGAAGTTCAAGATGCATTCGAACCAACAGTTTGTACATCTTGTACGTAATTGGCTTAATGCCAGAAATGAAGAGGATAAGCTCAACAATATATTAGTGTCAAATAGTGCAAACCCACTGCATGTTGGCAGTGAACTTACCAACATATTTCCAGGTTCTGAACGAATTACAGCAAGACACCTGCACGCACTAAGAATGGATGATCCAATCGGTACGTTCTCCAATGTTACTGACGGTAGCATGTTTTTACTGATAAGCACCTATGATAAGAGCCTAACAGTTCAGACCAGGCTTGGAATAGTTGGGTACGTTCCCACATGGAAAAGTACGAGTTTTCGTGCAACCCCGCCAACCAGTTCACTCACAAAAATAAGCAAAACTACAGCAACAGTATTTCACGTCTCTACTGTCAATCAGCACGCAGTACTAGTTGCTTTTTGCAACTTGCAGGAACAAAATCCTGTCATTGACGTTTATAATTCTGCATCGTGTAAAAATCATGAGAGAGACGCGTTATCACACATAACGCTCACAAAGCTTTTCATTGAATCTCAATTGGGGAAGAAGCAGTGGTCTGAACCAGTGTTTAAAGACACAGTACAACAAGGACGGAACCCTGATTGCGCAATTAGCTGCATTCTTTTAACAAACAAAATATTAGAAAATGCAGCACTGAATGAGCACACAATTGAAGACATCCGGGCTTACAGAATTGTCATTCTCAAACAACTGCTATCGACATCCACTTGGGGAAGACTGATAATTCAATGTCATCAAATGAATGAGGACTTGTGGGATGCAATGAAGACGTTAATGGAGCTGGGGTGTTGAGTGTATTGAGGAGGTTTGAGCACAAACTACAGAGATGCAAATTTACATTAGGCAAGAATGTTTTTTTATTAAATTTGAAAATTTTTTAATTTAGTTTTACACAAACTATAATTTCAAATAATTGGCAGGTATTAATTTAGTGACAATATTGGACTTGTGTTTGTTCTACAATTTTGCACAAGACAGTACAATAATGAAAAACAATTAGTACTAGTCAGTTTAGTCAGTATAGTCAAATACAATATGTTTTGGTTTAATTTAGGCGTCGTGCATATATTTTGTATACACTTTTTTACTTTTTTACCCCCTCGCCCCCTCTGAGTATACAATTGTGATCATTGACGACAATCTCCCTTCCCCTATATACGTATACATTTTTCATAAAAAAAACTAGTTTTTAAAATAACTGTTATTGATTCAATTTCATGTTTTAAACAACATTACTACATTTCATGAAATACCTTCGCAAAATTGTAGTTTGACAAACCTAGTATTTCATTTTTTTAGTGCTTCGTGTGTTAATATACCTAATATTAAAATTTAAATAATTATGTCCGGGGCCGTCCATCCGCTGTCCCCTCCCCTGACATCAGATTTATACTTAGCAACATCTGTACTGGCAATATACATAAATATAAAATTCAAATAATTTTGTCTAAAAATGGGTACAGGGAAACAGCGGATGGGGATCACACGTCGGTGGACAGAATTATTTAAATGAACAACACAAGAATACAGTTATCTAAATAAGTAAAAAATTGTCGTCAACAACTGTTTGCTTCCGTCCGTAGGACGGGTCGGTTTACTAGTATGTATAATAACCTTAAGTTCTAAAATTTTAATTTTCAGATATTCCAACTTCAATCATCAATATACCAGAATCTGAAGTCAGAAACTGAAATTAAAAATTACTCAAAGCTTAAGTCATAATTTAGTTCTAATAGAAAGTTCTAATATTAATCAAACTGCTTCACTTTTACTTCCAATTTAACTTTCTTTAAGAAGTCAATCACAGTAAATATTGTACAAAGAATTCGGTAATATATAATAACTTGAGACTTGAATGCATTTTGCTGTTTCTTTTACGATCCTCTCCAGTCAGTAATTTTCTATTAGTGTCTATAACATTCCACAATTAATAGTTTACATGTAAAAATATCTGGACACTGTCAACTGTTAACCTTGAAGCAAGAAACCGCACTAGTACACTGCACTAAATAATTATAGGTATGCATTCCCATTTGAGCTCCATGTCCAGGTCAATGGTTGTAGGACGACAAGTGAATTTGTCTGATACTAGCTCCAGTGAAGGTGAAGATGAATGCGACGAATCTCTGGTAACAACAATAAATTGTGAGAGTGACTCTGACGGCGATGTGGTAACCAGTCTAGATGGAAACGTAAGTTCAAAGTTCAAAGCAGTAACTACCTCAGTCACAGTACCTACATGTTATTTTTTTATTTTTGTAATTTTGAACTTCTAATGTTACAATATTTTTTGCCTATGTGACCGGAGGTTCCAAAATAAATCACAACTGACAGATTACAGACTAGTGTCTAGTAACCAACTATAATATTGAATTAAGTGATAATTTATCCATTGACTAATTGCTATTTGTTGTTTGTTTACAGAGTCGCAGAAATCAATCCCTGACCATGACCAACGCCCATCCAAGTACTAGTAGTGCCCACCTAGACATGAACTTGTCATTGCCAGTACCAGTACCAACAGGCAATCTCAATTACACTTCAAAATGCAACTTTAATTTACCACTTTCAGCTCAGCAGCCGGATGTGATATTTGACCAGGCCTGTCCCCTCAGCTCACTGAGCGGGCAAATGCGACTAATAAAACAGCAGATGGTCCAGCAAAGAAATCAACACACGGAAGTAATGCAAGCGCTAATGCGGAGCGGTGACAATCAGTGGCAAGAAAGCCGGTTCCAGAATAACAATATTAAGCAAACTTAAGACGAACTTAAAATTTTGCGAGAGGGAACAGAAGTGCAGTTCAGTACGATTTACACGCGGCTGAATCAGGTGGAATCAAGTCAGCAGTCAAATTCGAATCAAACTGAGAGCCTGTTGGAAAAGCAGGAAGAACTATTGTCTCAAATGGCGTCTATCAATTCTGACTTGCATGAGAACTTGATGACTCTAGATATGACCCAGGCTAAAGCAGTTCGGTCATTTGAAGCAAAGTCAAAAAACACTGACATCAAAATTAACGAAATGCAAGATCAAATCAAGCTTCAGAGTAGTCGCCTGAATCAAATGTAAGGATTTGTTGGTCTTAAAATTTGTCTCTTTTTCCTTATTTTTAAGTTTAAAATCATTTAATTGTTATTTGTACTGACTACTGATATGTGACTTCTTTCCTTTTTAACGTAATTTAATTTTAAATTCGATATCCATTTTGTTTTTTATTATAACAGTGAAACTATGCTTAAGAAGTCAGCGAGTTTAAATACTGGAGTCGAGATTCAGACTGTTGGTGAAGGTCAATCAAAGTCTTCAAGGTCAAGGTCTAGGAAAAAACAAGAAGCGGACAGTCACGTGTCGTCCTTAGAAACGGAATCAGAACCTGTTGCTGGGCCCAGGCCAAAGAAAAGAAACCTGGCAAAAGTAAACCGAAACAAGGGACCTCGCCAGAGTTGTCAGTAGTGGCAGAAACTGAGACCGCTTCGGTTCCAGAGGAGGAATCACTAAGGTCAGTATCAACCCAGAAGCGCTCGGAATGTACACATTGTGGCAAAGATTTCGTTTCGACATATTTAAAAAAGCATATGCGGTTCACATGCCCCATCTTTCGCAAGCAACGGCTGGTAAAACAATTACCAGAAGGAGGTGAAGCAACATCCTGCAATAATAGTACAGAATTATTAAGTGAAATAAATCCTGGATCCAAGGCAATGGAAGTTGATGTTGTTCCTGTTGCACCCAAACGCTTGAGGCCTAACTACCGTCATTTGCTAAAATAGATTATAGATTTAATTGGTAAATATTTTTGAGCGATTGAATAATTTTATATCGCGTCTACTGAACTAAATGTGTGTGATGTTGTTGTTCAGTATTGACATTAATCCAAGCATGTAGTTCTAAATCAGCTGGGAGTCCGTAATGTTTAAGAAACGGGTATCGCTATTTAGCTCTTATTGCCTAATTTTTCATGTACCTACTTAATGTTTAACTCGTACCTCAGCTATTAACTTGGATATCACTAATAATACTGTAGTTATATTTTAATTTCCTACATTATGTAAGTGCGATCTTTGCCATCCAAGTTTTAACTTTTATGTGGAAATGTTGACTTATATTTAATTATTGACTACGTTTTTTGGCTAAAGCAATTTTGTAACATATTTTATTTTAATTTACTTTTTTTTTAAATGAGGTGGTAATATTTAACATTGTTTTCCATCAGTATACTTAACTATTACGTACTGTGAAGCTCCAAATAGAAGCCTCCGGCTTCTGTTAAAATTACTACGTTTGAGTTGGAAAAATTAACATTACCGCTTATGTGAAAACAACCGGCCACTATTAGAGGCCTGCCTCTATCGAAGACCTGGCTTCTATTTGGAGCTTAACGGTACTAATGTATTTACTAAAATAATGACATGCCTGAAATGTTAATAATTGTGCATTAGCAACCAAAATCCGATTTTAAATATATTTTTAATAGTTTTATTTTATTTTGTACTGATTAATTCCCTACTGTCGATTGTTACTTTAAAGTAATAATTGAAATGACATTTACACATCATTACATTGTATAATACATAAATATTGTAAGTAAAGAATCAGTTGATGACATATTTCTAATTATTTAACCTAGAATAAAAATCTGTAAAAATAAACAGTCAATGTAGTGAGAAACCTACGTTATGTACCAAATTATTCATTTTGAATCGCAAATACTTATTGTCAAAGCATGCAGAACTCACGTAGGTACTTACTATATAAAAACCTACAATCATTTAGTTGAATTGAAACAATGTAACTTTCATGACGCTGAATTCAAAAATAAAAATATTGTTAATTAATTTAGTGACGATAATGATTCTTTGTATGTACGCTAATTATTATGTCTCAAGGTATGACAAGGAATTTCTTTAACCGCTTACTATAACTTCAAAAGAACAATTTGTTTCGATGTAACGATGAATATTTATTTATTGTTCTCGTGAGTACGAGTTATTCCTAGAAGTATATGTTCCATAATATTACATGTACACAAAATGTATTACATTATATTTTGATTAAATTTACTAGCACCATTTTTTAAAGTTGATTAAATCGTATTATGTGTATACATTTTTCTACTACTTTTGTGTTCTGCTCAGATCAGAGAGAATTTAAACAACAAACAAATGCACTTTTCCATATGCACTTACGTAGTTAAGCCTGTCAACTACACTTTTGAGGAACACAAAAAAACTGATTATTACAAGCACCGGCAACTGCAATTATTTCAGATTCGATCTTGATTATATACTAATCTCACATCTACTACGCTTGTATGCTCAACTTCAATTTTACGAGTTTTAACACCTTCCACTATTCAGCGAGCAGCACCTTACAGTAGAATTTCTTTAGCTATTTTCTTTTTTACTTTTTTACTTCCAAAAGGTACTCAGCGACTCCGAAAAAGTAAACCATTTGAGCGATTCCAAATAGTAGAGCCATTACCACGTTTTTATTATTTTACAGTGAATTTTCCATAAAGAAATTGGACTGGGGAACAATTTAAACTTTGAAGCCGATGGTAATGCTCACACCTGGATGCGTATGCGTTTGATGGGTGAGTGTGTGGTTGTGGTTGATTGAGCTGGAGCTGGAGCGACCGCCCGAAGAAAGCAGACTACGTGGGTCGGAGTAGGCGAAAGTAGAAGGTTGTCTGGAAGTTCGAACTACCTCCAAGAAAATCCTACTATTTATCTGACCTTCAACTTGACCCTGATCCTGCTCAGGAGACGCGTTGTATCGTTGTGGTCGTTTTTGATGTTGTTAGGCATCCGTTATTAAATCTGCAAGATCTAAAATCAAAATTACAATTAAAGTTTTGTCCATTCTATTAAATTGTTATAAACAAAATAAAAACGTAACTTGAAAAACGTTTTAAAGCAGAACATAAAAAACTGACCTTTTTGATTGTCTTGGAGAATTTTGTTTTAGCTGCTGTGTCTGACTGAATGTTTGCTGTGAGAAAGGATGCTGTAGTATACATGCTGTTTTATAATTACTAAAGATAATGTTACTGTTGTTTAGTTTATGAGGGTGATGGTTGTGGCTGGTGAAGTTACACGTTGCACATAAACCCTACAAACAAACAAAGAAATAAAAATGTGATTACCCCAAATGTAGCAGGATCAGAGAAGAGTACAGTGAGTAATGGTTAGAGGCGCACAACAAAAACGAATATAAAAACTTCCCAAATGTAAAAACACAATAATTTAAAATAGAAAAAAATGAAGCACAAACAAGAATGACGTGTACTTGGTCATTTAGTTCTTTTTAAAGGGTCAGTTGTTTTAGCGTAGCGCACACAAACCTTTTGAAATAACTTTTTTGTTTGCAAAACATTATATCGCATTTTTTTCATGATGTACTCAAAAAATAATCAATTTCGGAGTGTTTTTGTCTTGTCAAAGTACGTTACATAGGAATACAGTTTATATTTAATAGGGAAAAACAATTTATTATACTTAATATGCAAATGTGATAAAATTACATTTTAAAGACCCTCCTGCCTAAAGCTGAAGGTCTACTGTGTCAGTGCCAAGCCTGGCAAACTTCATTTTCAGTTATCTTGAACTGCACTCCCCCCGCGCGTCTTCTTATTTATTTCAAAGTAATTTGAGTCCACTTTTGACGAAAAAGTTTCTCGACTCAGATAGGTCCACGATACAGTAGTGAATTCCTAACTCCGTCCTCGCCAAACACCAAAAAAATGGAAGAGAAAGAGAGAAACGCTAGAATTTTCACCAAACGTAGGACATGTGGAAAACTACTATAGCGAAAGTGTATAATATAATTATTTCCTTATTATAATCTAAAATACATGCCATACAATACCGACTAATATGCAATAATTTAACTGTACATAAAAACCATGTTAATGAAAAATTAAAAAAAATTTATTTTTTTCATAAAATTAGTTATAAAAACGAGCCTCAAAAGTGAACGTTTTTTAAAATTTTCTGAAAAAAATAAAAATTTTTGAATTTTTCAAAATCCAGAGTTTATTTTTAAAAAATAGTCAAAGGATTACGAAAACTTAAATTTTATCAAAATCGGGTGGAAATTGTAGGAGCTATAGGGCAGCAAAGTTTCGAAATTTAAATTTTTTTAAACTTTGGCGGGTCACTGTAGCCATACAAAGCTAAACGCGCTCGAGTTACTTTGGATCTGTGATACTAAAAAGTAGCCTGATTTTTTAAAATGGGTCTCTTTAAAATCTGGGTCGGTCATGTCGCGTCATTGCCTTGTTAGTAGCTTGGATAATTGGCTTCCGAAATTAGAGCTCCGCTCTTTCTTGGGTTTTGGTGGCGGTTTTGAACGCTAACAGTTCCCCATTTTGAGAAGAATTCAAAGTATCACCTAGTATATATGATCTGGAACACAAAGTTATGAGTCATCAATACAAGTAACATTGATTTGTACAGTTGCTGTTGATATTTACACAAAACCAGGAAAAACATGAAGGAAGTTAAGGAATATTATTCCACAATCAACTGATATTTGGCATTTACCACGATCCGCTATGCGGCTTCTGTGTGTCCGCACTAACTGATGTTGAGGCTGGGGGCGGAGGGGAAGGGGCCCATTGGGCGATTTTCAGAGTGACACAACCTGGCTTGGGCTAGGGTCCATAATGGGTCAGCGTTTACCACAGAGGACTTATAGCTTCCGTAAGCAAATTTCCAAGAAAATAACTCAAATATGGTCAACAGCTGATCATTGGATTTCAATCGACCGTCTTGAGGCTGAGACGCGGCTCCGATGTGAATGAAACTGTTTATGTAGATCCCTATGTCAATCAGGTTTCCACGCTGAGCTGTGGTTGTTTTCTAATTTACGCCTAATACTGTAGGAAAACTATTCGAGAAGAAATATTCAAATAATTAGAAATCTAAATTTTTTTTTTATGTCAAAATGAATAAAAGCAACAATCAAAATAGCCAAATAATTGAAATGTATCGCAATAAAAAACAATAATAGTCATTGCATGTATTTATTTTAAAAGTTTTAGACAAATTATTGAAAATGCTCACAATTTACGGTGGTGATTTCGGACTGAGGTACACCATTTCATGCCGAGAGACGAGTTTGATAATTTTTTTCTGGGGAACATTGCGCAGAATTAAAACACCTTCAGCTTGAAATTTCCCAAGAGGCTTTTCTTTTTACTGCTCTGATTCTGATTCTGCGAACTGCCACTATTTGAAGTCCCAATAAGGAGCATCGCACTTCCTGCCGAAGCACTTTGTGGTTAACTAAAATTAAAATAATTTGAGTCCACTTTTGACGAAAAAGTTTCTCGACTCAGATAGGTCCACGATACAGTAGTGAATTCCTAACTCCGTCCTCGCCAAACACCAAAAAAATGGAAGAGAAAGAGAGAAACGCTAGAATTTTCACCAAACGTAGGACATGTGGAAAACTACTATAGCGAAAGTGTATAATATAATTATTTCCTTATTATAATCTAAAATACATGCCATACAATACCGACTAATATGCAATAATTTAACTGTACATAAAAACCATGTTAATGAAAAATTAAAAAAAATTTATTTTTTTCATAAAATTAGTTATAAAAACGAGCCTCAAAAGTGAACGTTTTTTAAAATTTTCTGAAAAAAATAAAAATTTTTGAATTTTTCAAAATCCAGAGTTTATTTTTAAAAAATAGTCAAAGGATTACGAAAACTTAAATTTTATCAAAATCGGGTGGAAATTGTAGGAGCTATAGGGCAGCAAAGTTTCGAAATTTAAATTTTTTTAAACTTTGGCGGGTCACTGTAGCCATACAAAGCTAAACGCGCTCGAGTTACTTTGGATCTGTGATACTAAAAAGTAGCCTGATTTTTTAAAATGGGTCTCTTTAAAATCTGGGTCGGTCATGTCGCGTCATTGCCTTGTTAGTAGCTTGGATAATTGGCTTCCGAAATTAGAGCTCCGCTCTTTCTTGGGTTTTGGTGGCGGTTTTGAACGCTAACAGTTCCCCATTTTGAGAAGAATTCAAAGTATCACCTAGTATATATGATCTGGAACACAAAGTTATGAGTCATCAATACAAGTAACATTGATTTGTACAGTTGCTGTTGATATTTACACAAAACCAGGAAAAACATGAAGGAAGTTAAGGAATATTATTCCACAATCAACTGATATTTGGCATTTACCACGATCCGCTATGCGGCTTCTGTGTGTCCGCACTAACTGATGTTGAGGCTGGGGGCGGAGGGGAAGGGGCCCATTGGGCGATTTTCAGAGTGACACAACCTGGCTTGGGCTAGGGTCCATAATGGGTCAGCGTTTACCACAGAGGACTTATAGCTTCCGTAAGCAAATTTCCAAGAAAATAACTCAAATATGGTCAACAGCTGATCATTGGATTTCAATCGACCGTCTTGAGGCTGAGACGCGGCTCCGATGTGAATGAAACTGTTTATGTAGATCCCTATGTCAATCAGGTTTCCACGCTGAGCTGTGGTTGTTTTCTAATTTACGCCTAATACTGTAGGAAAACTATTCGAGAAGAAATATTCAAATAATTAGAAATCTAAATTTTTTTTTTATGTCAAAATGAATAAAAGCAACAATCAAAATAGCCAAATAATTGAAATGTATCGCAATAAAAAACAATAATAGTCATTGCATGTATTTATTTTAAAAGTTTTAGACAAATTATTGAAAATGCTCACAATTTACGGTGGTGATTTCGGACTGAGGTACACCATTTCATGCCGAGAGACGAGTTTGATAATTTTTTTCTGGGGAACATTGCGCAGAATTAAAACACCTTCAGCTTGAAATTTCCCAAGAGGCTTTTCTTTTTACTGCTCTGATTCTGATTCTGCGAACTGCCACTATTTGAAGTCCCAATAAGGAGCATCGCACTTCCTGCCGAAGCACTTTGTGGTTAACTAAAATTAAAAATGTTTTCAACTGCTCCTTGAGTAAAATTATTCTGACGCATGTAACTACTACTTGCAATGATTGTTTTAAAATTGGAATTCGAATTTGAAGAACTGCTGCTAATTTACTGTTGCTTTTGTTTTTGCTGCTGAACTGCAGTTGACGACGATACGTATGTTAAGCAGAAAATGCAAGATAATGCTTTTGTATTTGATTGACAGAACTGTAAAAATTACTTCTATTCACAGATTGACCATTAACATTATTATTATTAGCATTATTTGTATTCGCATGAAAGTAGCCACTCAAAGGATGAACTGCCAATTAAAGAATTCCGCAGATTGGAAATGGATTTTGAGGTGACACTTAGGCTATAGGCACCACTTTTCCTATTGTTCACCACGATATTCTAACTATTATTGGAATTCACTGAATTTTGGCTAAGAGAAGTGATGCTGGAGATAAGTTTCTTACTGAAGCTGATGTTGATCCCGATGACTTTTTGCAATTCTGCAAGGACTGAGCTTGCATCTGGCTTAATGATCCTTGGTTTAGAAGCAGGATGACGGATGGACTTGGAAGGGTGATGCCGTTGTTGTTGTTTGGAGGAGAAGCGAAAATAGCAAAACCTTTTACGACTTACACGAAACCTGAAAGAAGTTGTTGTTAAAGCTACTGCTGTTGTTGTTGTTGCTGTCACTGGTTTTGCTTTAGCAAGGGGTGTGAGTGCTTGCAGTGGATCTGATTCTAGCTGTGATGTCTTGCCTGCCCCAGTCCTTGACCCGAAACGTGACCTTGAGGTACATGACCATGACTTTGACTATTTGATGGTTGACCCTGACACTGAAACTGACCTTGGGATGACCCGTGCTGAGGAGGCATAGCAGCTTGAACACTTTCCTACTCGTCAAAATTAGACGAGGCCTTCTTGTCTCCAGCGCGGGTTTTCTCGGCAATGTGAATGCCTATTGATATTAATATAGCTTGATGGTTTACAATACAGAATTAAATTTGCTACACTGTAGGTGAATGAGATTTATAACGATATTGTTACTTACAAAATGAAACAATGGTCTCCAAACCAACAAAACAGTAAAGGGAGTTTTATATTTTACAACATTTATTTAATAATATATTATACAATAACTAATATTTCGTCGCCCAATTGAAGAATCCATCAGATGCAAAATTTGTTTTTCTACAACATACTCGAATATAAAAAAAAATAGGAAAGGCACGATAAAAATGACATGCAATCATACAACAAAACCAAACAATAACACTGAATGAGATAAATACTATATTAATAACACGTTTCTGAAAGTAACATAATGTTGGATCTACATGTTTTTTGAAACTTGCTAAATATTCTATCGACTTTTTTTTTAAATATACAAAATATTTTATCTACATGTTTTTTTAAATATGCAAAATATTGTATCTATATGTGTTTTGAAAAGTGCAAAATATGCTATCTACAAGATTTTTTAAAAGTGCGAAATATTTTTTCTACATGTTTCTCGAAAAGTTAAAAATATTCTGCTTAAATGTTTTCTGAATAATGAAAAATGTTCTGTCTACATGTTTTTTGAAAAGTGCAAAATATTATATCTACATGTTTTTTGAAAAGTGCAAAATATTATATCTACATTTTTTTGAAAAGTGAAAATTATTCTGGCTACACGTTTTCTGAATAGTGAAAAATGTTTTGTCCACATGTTTTTTGAAAAATGTAAAATATTATGTCTAGATATTCTTTTTGAAAAGTGCAAAATATTATATTTACATTTTTTTGAAAAGTGCAAAATATGCCATTTAATTTTTTTTTGAAAAACGCAAAATATTCTTTTCACATGTTTTTCAAAAATTGCAAAAGATGCTTTTTAGCTGCATGTTTTAGGAATTGCAACACGTTCTATTTACGTGCTTGAAGAATTATTTTAGTTTTTGAATTTGTAGATCGTGTATTCTTTATTTTGCCTAAAATAAATATAACACTTCCTAACTATAATATTTTCATGACTATTAGAAAAAATTCAGCCATATTATTTGTGAGAAATTATTGACATAGTTTAATATGTAAGTGTTTACCTTGTAAGTTGCGCTCTTGGGCCAAAGTTTCTTGAAGTTTAATATTCAGTTGTTACTGTTGAATTTGTAGCTGTTGCTGCCGCTCCCGCTTGTCCCTCAGTTCCTTATGTATTTCTTTGGTATGTGTTTGTAATTTTGGCATCCAGCGTCCCATTGATGCTTCCTAGGTATATTTTTTCGTCTAAACGCATCTTGCAAAAATCTAACAAGGCTATAAAGCTACAAAGTTTAATTTTCAAGGATTAAACTTACAATCTTAAAAATAAATTTGTAACTGTATAATACAATGGTGATATAAAGGCTTACTAATTTCTTTTCATTCGTTTGCACACAATTTTTCTTCACCTACTAGCTAGCATAATTGGCATCTGGATTTAAAGCTGCGCTGTTTCTTCGTGTTGAGGTGGCGGTTTCGGGCGCTAACGGTTTGCAGTTAGGTACTGTCTGGTGTAGACGACCTGTAACAAAAACATTTGAGTATAAATCTGAAAACAGTATCACCAAAATCCCGAAAGGATTAAAATTGCTAGTTTTTCAAAATTCTGCATAATCATAATAAGATCAGTTTAATTAATCAGTTCCTAGCATTTGCAAAAACTCAAAATCGCTTATATTCAATTTGAGCAAGAAATAAAATAGAAGATGTCAAAAACCACGATGAATTAGATACTTTGGTAATTACATGCTGTTGAAAACTGTATAATGTTCTACTTACAAATTTTTGAAAAGTGTGAAACAGACTATTTGGGTGCTCGCGCAATTATGATATTTCAATATTTTTGTGAATAGTGCGTTTTGTTTTGATCTAAGACTTATGTGATTCTTTACGTACGATCATTATTAAAGCCAAATCCAGACTAAATGGAGCGTTAGGATTCACAATAAAATATTTCACTTAAAAGTCTCCAATTGACTCCATAATTCCCGAAAAACTTCGAGAATTTGTAACTGCGATCTACCGCCTGTCTAAAACTCTCTTTTCAGCCCCTTCCTCGCACTACCTGAACTGCTGCTGGACTAGCTCTTGCTGGACCGTAACTGGACTTGACATCATCCTTAATCTGACTTTCCTAGAACATGATCTGGAGTGACTTCAGTGATTCCTTCATAAAAGTTCTGAAGCTGGAAAAAAATAAATATCAAGGATTAATCATACTTTTACAAAAATAACTGTGTAGTTGTTAAATAATTTGATTATGTGAAGGTTAAGCAGTTTTTTTATCTTAAATTGCGTGCAATTTGTTTGTCTTTACTAGCTATAGCATAGGTGAAATTCGAAAATAAATCTTTCTAGTTTCTTGGGTTGCAGGACGCTAACGGTTTTTATTTTAAGAAGTATAATCTTGTATAGACGATCTGTAACCCACAATAATGAGTAAATAATAAAAGTAATATTTTTTGATATAGTTGCAGTTGCTATTCACACAAAATTAAGAAAAACATGAAGGAATTTAACAAATTTTATTGGAAAAACTAATGCTATTTGGTATTCACCTCGATCTGCTATGCGAATTCTGTGTCCGCACAAACTGATGTCGGTCGTGAGGACTTTGGAGAAGGAGGAACACCGGGGTATTCTTGGGTTGATACAACCTGGCTTGGGCTTGGGTTCATCATGGGTCAACTTTTTTCACAGATAGCACATGGCTTCCGTAAGGAAAGTTTTAAGAAAGAGCCTCCATTTACACTCAACAGCTGATTTATGGATTTTAATCCATTATTAATTTAAATAATTTTTTTGAGGCTGAGAGCTCCAATGTTAATGAAAATGTTGATGTTAATCCCCATGTCAATCATGTTTCCACGCTGAGCTGCGGTTGTTCTCCAATTTACGCTTGCTACTGTAGGAAAATAATTCGAGAAAAAATATTTAATTCATTAAAAATCACATCTTATCTTTTTATGTCAAAATAAATAAAAGTAACAATTCAAATACCGCAAATAATTATAAAGTTGTTTACATCGTATTTAGTACCTAAACCCGCTTTTCCGTGCCTAACACAAGGGATGTGAAGGGAAACAACTTCTCGTTTACTCCTTGGAACTGCGCATCATCTTCTAATTTTTCTGAAGTCTACTGTGAATGTAATAAAAATGTTAATTTTAAAATTTCTAAATATTTCAAAGGTATAAAAATACAAAACAATGATAGAAATTCTATATATTTCTTTTGTTTTGGAAAAAATATTAAAAATGCTTACAATTTACGGTTGTGATTTTAGACTGAGGTCCACCCTTTGTTGCCAACATGCGAAGAGTTTGATAGTTCCTCCCTGGGGAACATTGCGCAGAATTAAAACAGCTCCGGCTTAAATCATCCCCGTTATTTCGATGCTATTGACTCGCAATAGGCTGTCACCGGGTCCAAGCCCCTCATCATAAATTGCTGCGCCCTAAAACAAAAAAGTAACAAAATTCTGACACTAAAATATACAATTCAGTTTTTAATAATTTGCCTAACTATAATAATCAAGAAAATAACAAATATAATGTACTACAGAAATATTTACTGAATTTTTGCTGTAAGGAGTGATGCTGGAGATTAAGTTCTTACTGATGCTGCACTTGCGGTGTTTGTGAGTGTGGCTGTGGAGTCTATTCTATGAAGTTCTTGCCAAGACTTGGAACTTTGATTCCGATGACGTTTTGCAATTCTGCAAGGACTGAGCTTGGATTTAACTTGATGATCTTTGGTTTAGAAGCAGGACGACGGATAGACTTGGAAAGGTGAACTTGTTGTTGTTTAGAGGAAAGGCGAAAATAGCGAAACCTTTCAAGACTTACACGGAACTGGAAAGAAATTATTGTTGTTAAAGCTACAGCTTTTTTTGTTGTTGCTGTCGCTGGTTTTGCTTTAGAAGGGGGTGTGGGTGCTGGTGCTACCCTCGATTCCCTCGATCTGGGAGAAAGACCAGGGAACCCTTGAGGTGCAATTTAAACTACAGAGTATGAGACAAAATCGTACGTAATGTCGTTACGTATTAGCAGTGGAAGGCTTTAGGTCTCAAGTTTCAGAGGTGATATTACTATTACAGATGAGAGAGAGGTGAAGGCAGGAAAAGAGAGTGAGAAGGATGATGTAGTGATTTACTTACATTGTGTTCTGATGTTATTTTCTGTGGTTGGAGTAGGATCAACTATTTTAGATAG
>JAQFZE010001729.1:0-16773 GCA_034695245.1 Dicyrtomina saundersi | reverse complement strand
TCATTTATCGTTGTGTTATAAATCATGAATTAACCCCTTATAATTCATAGTGGACATTCTGAAAGCAATGGAAGAGGAATCACTAAACCCTGAGGAGATTATGGATGAACCCATGGACGGTGAGGATGCCGATAGTGAATTTGAGGACATCGAAGATGATGACGAAGATGAGGATGACAATACAAAACCTGGCAGTAGCAGTACCGGCAAAAGTGATTTGGAGAAAGCAAAAAAACCTAAAAAGAAGCGAACTTACTTGCCTGGAATGCGGGTGAATGAAGGGGAAACATTAGTATGTGACGAAACTGCCTACATTGCCTTACATACGTTTACGACTGCTGCCCCGTGTTTAAGCTTTGATATAATTCCGGATAATCTTGGGCCTGATCGAAAGAAATTCCCGCTAACATCATATGTGGTAGCTGGAACTCAGGCACAACGTTCGCATGCTAATAGTGTAATTGTTATGAAGGTACGTGTACTTACCATTACTCAGAACATAGTGGGAATAATACCAGAAACGAGAGCTATTTTTGCATCGTAAAATTGTTGGCTGTATTGAGCTTTAATAGGTTTTGTATTTCGTTGATTAGATGTCAAATGTTTACAAGACGCAACCAAAATCCAGTGACGATGAACTTAGTGATGATGAATCTGAGGAGGACGACAATATGGAAGAAGAGTTAACAAAAAAACCTGAATTAGCTGCAGCTTTGGTTCCTCATCACGGCTGTATCAATCGGTTGCGGGTATAAAACTATGACCAGTATACTACCTACGAAAATCATACACTAGTGACCTGCTCCTCAGGAGAGTTGTTGCTTTTAAGGATTTTATAAAGTGAGTTTCTATTGATTAAACTAAGCGATCGTTTAATTTATTATAGTTCAAATTCATTGGCGAAAAACCGTTGGCTGCTACATGGTCCGAATTAGGGAGTGTTGCAATTTGGGATTTGACTGTTCCACTTAGGGTCTTAGATAACGTCCAGGTAAGTCTGACAGATAATGTGATCTGGACTGGAAGTGATAAAATTTCGTGATAGCTTTCATAACAAAATATGTTTGTACAATTTTACAGCAACTTCAGGAATATATTAAATCCAAAGATAAACCGAAGCCTATATTTTCATTTAAAGGACATCGCGGGGAAGGCTACGCTGTAGACTGGTCACCAACAATGCCAGGTTAGAAATCGCTACATAAAAGATTTATATATAAATTCATAATGATAGCTATACCAATTTTTTCAGCATACATACCATTTGGCGGTAAAACTTACCACTTGTATGTTTTAGAAAGTTTGACGATAATGGAAGCCTTGTGCACAGTGTTATGTATTCTAAGCTTCTCTATCATGTTTATTCGGAAAGAAAGAAAAAGAAACAAAGTAGGTTTAAGAAAACACAAAATACGTCCCATTCATGACATGGGGTAATGTGTGTTTACCACTGCTACTTTTACTTAGACGCACCAACTTATGTATTTAGCTCTGTTTGCATTTTTCATGCAGGTGTTTTAAAGTACCAAAGTAATAACCATCTAGTTTTTCAAATTTTGAAAGCTGAACGAAAATGCTGTTTTTCAAAATAATTTAAAAAAACATAATTATTAAGATTGTAGTCCTTCAGTATTGAAACACGAAAACAATTTTCTCATCCGTAGTGCATTGACGAACCTGCACGCAAAATTTTAACTAAATAAATTGATGCGACTGAAAGTAATAGTGGTAAAACTAAAGCATCCCCATCCCCTTCCTACAACTTCCTAAGCTGAAAAATAGTAAAAAACTTTTCGGCGCCAAATTCTTCAAAATTATTTATTAAATGATTGTACTACATTATTTGTAAATCAAAGGAACTTTGTTTTTAAATTCTAAAATGTGAAATTGCTCCCAGTTATTAGCTTGCGGTCACGTAAGGCCAAAAAATCCACTTCTAGTGAGGCAAAATTCCCATTCTGAACTACTTGCTGTTTTCAAAACAAGTATATTGGTCGGTTTTGCTGGGTTGTGACTATTTTCTCGTTAGTAGCAGAGATTTGTACAAAACTTCAACGTTGATATATAATGTAAGAATATAACGTAGGTACGTAATAATGTATGTATATACAAAAAAAACTATACAAAATAATAACAGGATTTATAAAGGATCGAAACTCCTACAAAAAAAGGATAGATGTGCTAAATACCCATTCAAAATTTAGGTGCTTTTCGGGTGGTGGGCATAGAGTTAGGGACCATTAAAGTTTATTGTCTAAAAGAATAGAAATCCAGGTGCAAAAATGTAAGCACATTTTCTGGTGTTAGGACAAAGGTAGTATCAGTAATTCTTGTTTCTTTTTTGTCGACTTTGTCAGTATGCAAACCTATAAAGTGCCAATTCTAATTGTCATTATGTGCGTCACATCATTAACTACAGGTGTTCTAGCAACTGGTGATTCGACCAAGTTTATTCATGTCTGGCATCCACAGGAATCTACATGGGCAGTTGATCAACGGCCATTTACAGGTCACACTGATTCTGTTGAGGATATTCAGTGGTCACCTACCGAACCTAATGTGTTTGCTTCTTGCTCCGTAGATAAAAGGTAGCGTATAAGAAATAAGTTGATGCGTCATTTTAATTAAGCACTACTAAGATTTTCTTACGATTTGAATATTTTTCATAACATTTTCAGCATTAGAATATGGGACTCAAGAGCGAAGCCCAACAAAGCCAATATGCTAACGAAAGAAAACGCTCACGAAAAAGATATTAATGTTATTCACTGGAATTCAAAAGATCCTTTCATAGCTTCTGGTGGTGACGATTGTGCTTTAAAAATATGGGATCTGAGAACGTTCACATCCGGGGAAAGTGTGGCTGAGTTTAAACACCATCATAAATCTCCTATTTGTTCGGTTGAATGGAGTCCTCATGAGTCGACGGTACTGGCTAGCGCAGGGGAAGATGATCAAATAGCAATTTGGGATTTGGCCATGGAAAAGGACCCTGAGGAAACTACTGAGGATGACGTGGTAAATTTAATTACTGTAGCAGTAGTTACATCCTTACATCATTTGGTAAAGGCTGCTGTGAAAACCATACTGATTCATTTTATATTTAATGTACTTCTAGAATCTTCCGGCTCAGTTAATGTTTGTACATCAAGGCCAGCAAGATATAAAAGAAGTTCATTGGCATCCACAAATACCGGGAGTTATCATTAGCACGGCTGCTACTGGTTTTAATGTTTTCAAGCCTGCCAATGTATGAATTATCCTATCGTTGCTACACATAACGATTTATATTTTGAATTGATTATATTTGCATTACAATTATTTAATCACAGCATTTGGTTTTTAAGTTTCGTTTCGTTTAAATAAAAACAAAAGTAACTTTTCCAAACAACACTTACTCATAATCACATAGGTGTGCGTATTAAGGATTTTATTACGTCATTGCATCACGCTAGTCAACATACACTTGGGCGTATTCAGGTTTAAATTATAAATCCAAATTATCTATAAGAACGTGTAGATTTTTATATTTTCCAGAACGGGTAGGTGAAAATGAAAAAGCAACATTGTCGAAGACTTAGGTTGTGGTTGTACTGTAGCATCTACTAGTAATAGGCACAAAGATAAATGTGCAACTGCCTGCTTCGCTACTATTTTTTATAAATAAAAATTCGTTGAAAATAACTTACATAGGATTTAAAAAAATATAAAAACACAGTTGTGGAGTACAAATATATAGGAACCCCCTACCTACCAATAAGTACAATACAAAATTTTTACAAAAATGTTTTTCAAAACAAAATACATTTTATACGATTAGTGATTGTATTTAAATATGTCATTATGAGGAATCATATTTAGGTTGAACAAATGACGAACTGTTGGGCGTCCATGTGGGCAGTTCTATAACAAATTAGGTTGATTATTGACTCAGTTTTAATCTATCATCTCATATTATTCTAAAAATAAATTGCGACTTACCCACGGTTGCTCCATGACACCCATATGATCAACAAGGCGTCGCATTTCGTTATTATTCAGGGCAGTTCCAATCATTACAGATTTCCGGCATGCGCGTGAGGCAAGCATGTCTCTCACTCTGGACGGACGGAAGAAAGATTTTTCTGGTGCTTCCTAGCGATATTGAAAAAAATGGACATATTTCATAAAAATAACCCAATTATTTAAATCATGATAAAATATTAACTTACTTCCAGCAAGAAAATTAGTTCTTCCACATCCCGTTTCCCGAACTCACATGACTTAGAATATGGAATCTGAGTCATTTGTAATTTTCTCGTTGACACTTCTAGAAACATAGTTATTATGGATGTAATCAGACAAAATGTTTTAAGCACAATGGAAAGTTAAAAAAAAGATTTTACCGCTTTCGTCTACGGAGAAATCAAATCCATTTTTTCTGAAAACATCGATGTTATCCATTAGGATGCTTTCATTCACTGCTGGAAGCTGTAGATCAATCGGACTGAAAAGTAAAATTATCCATAATATAAGGTTGAACATTAAGAGAGTGAGTAAATGGATTCGACACTAGAATAATGTCTGCCTTAATCTTAAAAAATCTCTACAGTAGTATAGCACTACCAATAGGGTTATAGTTTGCATGCAATTATAAACCTTATAAGGCGCTGACTTTGCAACACAAGATTTTTCTCCAAATCTTCAAAGTTAAATTTCTCGTCTGTAGCGTGTTGGTCAATGATGAATATATCAGGCCCATGTCTGACAATTATAAACCCAGTGTTGAACTGACCAATGATTTGCATCTAAGGATGTTAAGCAATGTGATTTAATTAGGTACATCTATCAAACATTCCACAGATAGCCATCCAAATATTCGAATATATATTCCATTGAACTCACTTCTTTGAACATATCTTTGCTAAGCTGCTTTTTTAGTTCTTCCTCTGCAGCATTATTTTCTGCTGCTGAGATGCCTGCTCTGAATTTCCGGCCTTCATTCACCGCCAAATCTGCCCTTTTTTTCCTTGACGACTCAAGGCATTTCTGCTTCACATCCGACCAATTAACCCTGCAACTGACTACTGTTGCACTTCCGTATACAAGAAATGAGTATGGTTCTTCAGTCTCCGATTTCGGGGCATTTACAAATTTTCGCACATCTGCATCTTCAGCAAATTCGTCGTCATACACTATTATGCTATCATCATCGTCAGTCGGCTCGGAGTCAACTTTTGAGCTGCAAATTTTAGGTTCTTCATAATACTTACATCTTTTAACCGCAAAGTCTTCTGTACCAGCGATATTACGACTACCAAACGCAGGAGCAATAGAGGCAGATTGCCAGGTATTATTTTGTACTTTCAGCGGGAGTACTTCTTCATCGTCCGCATCACTGTCCACGAGATTCACCACATTATGTTCAATTATATTTCTAGGATTTTGGTTTTTAGTTTGATCCATGCCAATTTCAGTACAATGCCGCTCTTTACTGTTGTTGCCATATTTTTGGAATATGGATTGTTTCCCACGGAGAGGTGTAATACCATTACCACTTCCCTCGGAGCTGATTCTGGTACTGTTCGAACTTTCCGGAGTAACTTCATCTTTATCATGTAAACTTCCAAATGATTTACTTTTGAACTGATACTTTTTGAAGAAGTTTTTAATCCCTCCAGAAGGCACAGCTGCAACAGGCACAAACTTGGTCGGCACATCCAGAACTGGTTCTTGTAGTAAGCAAGATGCTTGTTCAAGCACAGAATTTTGTTGTGGAAATGTGGGAAAATTTTCCACTGGTCTTGTTGACACTTCAGTCATATCAACACTTCCATTATCATCAGAATCGGCAATCAGACTAGCACAGCCTTGCAGCTGCGGTGTACAGGAATTATTTCTAGGGGATGATTTCAGGTACGAATTTGAAAATGTTGGAAGTTGCGTACAATCAACCGTAAAAGCACTCGTAGCCGATGCCAGTAGAGTTACCAATGTTTCCTAAATAAATTGAAATTGAAATCTGAATTATAGAAAATTCTAAATCAGGTAGACATTAGCCACAACAAGCCCAAAATATTGTCAAATTCAAAGTACATACTAACAGTAAAAGTACGAACCTTGATTGAAGCATGAAGAATTTTTTCATTCCGTAAATAAATCTGTCTTTTATCCGGTGTAACGTTAACATCCACATCCTCCTGCTTTGTTCTAATATCAAGGAAAATAAAAGGAGACTGATTTTTACTGTATCCGTGATAAACTTCGTTAACTATTCTGGAAATCTACAACGTAAAAAATTACGAATTATAAATTTTTTAATAATCAAGAATGAAAAATTGAAAACGGTATATAAAGTTGTATACCTTCGTTGGTTCACAAGGCCTTGAGTTTATAAAATAGAACTGGCGGTCGTTGGAGCTTCGACCTTTGTATGGTAAAGAGATATAGCCCCTAAGCGTGAACGGATTATCAGCCTCCTTGTCAGCCTCTGTGAGTCCATACTCTGTTATAATACCTTCATCTCTACACTTGCTCACCTCTTTAATTTCTATTAATGAATCCAGCTGCAAATAAATAAAGAAATGCCTAACGTTATATTGGAATGTTATTCCTCTGACCTTTATTAAAAGATGCATTACGTACCTGGGTACATAGGTACTTATGCAAAGGATTAACTCAAACAGAAATCTGATTCTGAATGCAAACCCATTCATTCATATACAGTCTGTCCCAGTGAAATAGACTCAGTGCGTTTTCGGGGGGTCACTTCCCCCCACGCAAGAATAATTTAACGAGATAATTATTTTCTGTTGGCAGCCAACTAGTTACTATGATTACATTTTGGTTTACCCCAAGGTCAAGTGGTTTCTACAAAATTAAATAAAGACTGAAAAATGGGTGTCCGAATGAAATAGACTCAGTACATGGTTTTCGAATTTGAAAGACGCATTTCATTATTACGACTGGAAACATTCACTTTGATCACAGAGCCAAAATAGCACCAGTGACAGTGGACAGAATCGGTCTCCATCGTGTAACTTTTTTTACCGTTGTTTCTTACGAGGCGGTAGTGTCTTGTTCCAGTAATTAGCCACGCAAGGTCGCAAATCTGCACGGATTTCAAAAAACAAACGCCACACATGAAACCCATGAATTTCCCTATAAAATGAAATATCACTCATGACGAAGGTCACACTTGGTCACAATACACCCACGCATGAACTTTAAACACAGTTGGCGGATCGTAGAGAGTGGGTGACTTGATATGGTTCGTACGGTACCATACGCCGCATATGAACGATATCCGTGCAGATTTGCGACCTTCCGTGGCTAATTACTGAAACAAGTCACTACCGCCCAAGAAGAAACAACCGTCACACGATGGGGACCGGTTTTGTCCACTGTCACTGGCGCTATTTTGACTCTGCGATCAAAGCTAATGTTTCCAGTCGTAAGTAATGAATGTAAGAGTGGACACACCAAAATTGACATTTTTTCATCAGTCAAAATTTATGCGTCTTTTAAGTTCGAGACCAGTGCACTGAGTCTATTTCATTGGGACACCCCTTTTTCAGTTTTTATTTACTTGTGTATAAATCACTTGACCCCTTGGGGTCAATCAAAGTTTAATCATAGTAACTGGTTGGCTGGCAACAAAAAATAATTATCTCGTTGAATTATTCTTGCGTCGGGGGAAGCTACCCCCCAAAAACGGTACACTGTGTCATTTTGACGATTTTCTATAATGAAAGCAGAACATGATATTGCTATTACCATCATTATAACATTATTACCTGCTTGCTCCCAAATAAAGATACTATTTTTTCTTTTGCTGTAGTAGAAGCAGGAACGGACAAAACTTTTGACACTGCACCAGCGCTTGACAAATTCGTACATGTAATTCTATAATTTTAAAACGAAGATGTTACATATCTAATTTCTAAAATTGCAAATGTGGAATTTTCAAATAAAATAGGTTCTATTTTTCATTTTAAAATTGAGGCACAATCTGAAGCCCAAGACTAAAATAACTTTAAGTACCGTATATTATCCTGTAATAATGCGCGGGTCTGTAATAGTACTCGGGTCTGAGAGGTCTGTTTGAATAGTACGCGGGTCTATTTAACGCGCTAATAAACGGAAGTACGCAGGTCTGTAATACTTGAGAGTTGAGAGGTCCAAATTTGAATAGCACGCGGGGCGTACTATTACAAGATATACGGTAAGTAAATTTCAATCTAATCACACGTACCTTACACCGGAACTTATGAGGCAATACCCGTAAAGAATGCTGACCATTTTGGAAAATTCTCGCTTAAGATTCTTCAAAAATGCCATGTGCCGAATAGGAAGTGTGAAAAACAGATTTTTTAAAATGACAGTGGTTCCAACTTCTCTAGCACAATAAGTTTTTTGCGTAATCCTTCCCTTAGAGTCATACTCAATTCGAAATCCTTGTCCTTGCTTACTGCAGCACTCTGATTTGGTTACAACAGTCAAACAAGACAAAGCACAAAGTGAGCTCAAAGCTTCACCCCGAAATCCGAAAGTCTCGACGCAGGTTAAGTCTTCAAATACTTTTATTTTCGAAGTATGATGCTTAAGGCCTAAAATTGTATTTTAAAGCAAAATTATAAATGCATATCAATTATATAGTGAAACAATATCAATATCAAATCGACGTATCAAGCCATATTAGTATAAGTAAAAAATTAATATATTAAAAAAAAATACATTTATTTTAACTCCTGAAAGATTAACAATAAACAGGGGTGGTCAAAAATTTTGAAACCATGATTCCTAACCTAGTCCCTCAAAGTTGGCCTCCTCAACGCCACGTCCATTGTCAGTCACTTCGATACATTTACTTCCATATTCTGTCAAACGTATGTCCACAGTCGTGGCCCCAGCATCAATGCTATTCTCCACCAACTCCTTTACAGCCGTTGCAAGTGTCACCACCACCTACAAAAGTTATTGTACCTCATTTCATTTAAACGGTGGTGCGACGTGGTTATCTTGATTCTTAAGTTATCTGCTTATCTTTTAATCTATACGAACGTGCGCGAGCTGTACACCATAACAATATCAATTTCTACTTATTTTTTAAAAAGTGTTGACATGAATGACATGGTTATGATGAAGATGCACACCACATTCATCTTATTATATAGAAATGATCATCTCCTTTTGATTTCCCTGGAGTGAGCAGGGACAACCAGTGAATTTTTCAGTGTTTTCGTCCCTATCTGTTCTGTTCTGTAATATAATGGCTTCAGCTAGACGGACGAAAGGAAAAGGTACATTTTTATGGCTACAAACTACAATGTCCATGCTCGATTTCATTTTTCCCTTATCACCACCAAGCCATCCCGTAATAGCCTAGCACTGCCGCCTTATACTCTGTATACACTAAAGAGGTTCAATAACCAACAAAATCGAAAGTAAAACATGAATAGTAAAAGGAACGACGCTCAAAACGGAAACGTTGAATATCAGGTACACACCTCGAGATTATCGTTATAATAATCTAAACAATACGCCTTACGTCCTCAAACAAAAACTGACATTATTCCATAATATCCAATCTACGAATGATGGTCATGAATCATGACTACGAGCACATACATAGTAATGTACTTTCATCAACACTATCATCCTTGCTAGCATCGTCATGAGACCTGCAACGACACGCTATTAAACAAAAGGAAATCAGTGACAAAAAGAAGTATTTTTAAAGTCAAACTCGAAAACGTATAATCATATTAATTTACGACTAACTGAATTAAATCATTGCAGCAGCCAACAACACTGAAGTAAGCAACTGTCTGTATTATTTTACTCTCTCTCTCACGCTACTACACTATGCAAACTGGACGATAGTGTAGATCTAGACTCTGCATACCTATATGTGATGAACTGTGGTGCTTGCAGATTTACATAGTGGTTAAAATATCCCTCTGATGCAAAACCCATAGCTAGATATATTTTAATTAGTTTAGAAACAATTAAATAACATGTACTTATATACCTAGTATATGACAATACACAAAATTATGTAAGTAGATATGTACCTGGCCAGAGCAAATCCTATGAACAACGTTTTTGTCAATGGCTTTAATAATGCTACCATCAGCATTGCCCTTTGCAGTTGAACTGGAAGCATCCACAGGTAAACTCTCATTCATGTCAACGTCAACATTCATCATTTCCACCACGTCCGATGATCTCATCATATCTGTCAAATCATTCTGAACACCTGTATCGTCCTCTGTTTTACTTTCATTTTCTTCCAAATTACATTTGTTCATGAGCCTATATTTTTCCACCGAAGACCCATCCACCGTTTCAGCATCTCTGTCCATTAAATCTTCATTCTCATGCAATATTACAACTTCAACAGGCTCTTCCGCACTGTCCATCCTTTCTGCACGTGCTGCAATAATAATAAAATAATAATATAATATACTAATTTTAAAATCGATAATCTTTAACTCGTAGCGGTTCAACGTTGATATGGGATTACCAATTATGCCCAAAATTGGTAATAACGCTTTAAGTAACTTATTCAATTAATATGTATCGAAACAACTATGTTTATCTGCTACTGTGCTTAAATGGCAAATATTATTGTAGTATAATTAGTGCAATAAAGTTACTTTTCTTCATTTACTTCAGTTACCTATTGAGTGGTTTACAGACAAAATGGGATTCGAAGGAGATGTGGAAGATGCTACGAAGATTGCAGACATACTAATTATAACATGTAGCATATTATAACTGTCATTCGAATCTATAGCTAGACTGAAACATCAGGTTGGCAATAAATATATACACTGAATCCTTAAAGAAAAGGGATGCTAAACTATCTAATTCAGTGTCGTCACAACCGAGTTCCAATACCGGAATTAAAATACAAGATTTTTTCCTTAAGTTTTGGTTTCAGAACGTTGTTATGTTAAAAAGTTGGAAAATCGTGTCGTTATGATACCCAACTTAACTCTGTACATTACTTTTTAAGGGAATGCACATGCAACATGAAAACCCACAGCGGTATAGCAATGTCTCTGGGTAATCTGTCTAGGAAATAGGTTTAGCCCTAGACCTATAATATTGAACACAAGGTCAGTTCGATGTGGATGTGTAAATAAAACTTCCAGCATCCACTCTATGTAGGTAGGTACTTACTATGTATTGTATTAAGAAGCAAAAAAAAACAGGGAAGGACCATTAGGAAAATCCGGACTACCTACTTAAACTAAAGCCAGACCCTGAAGGACAGAGCTCGTGGAAATCCCAAGTCACTCAATAAATATCTTTCCACGACCCTGAAACTAATTTTCTCTACCCTTAACTTCTCTTTCTCTCTCTCTCTCTTGTAATCTCCCTCCGTTAATTCTTCATCTTACAGTAAAAGCAACTGAACGGGTAAGTATGTGAGGTGAGGTAGTGCCTAACACAGGTACTTACAATTAGTCAACTATACAACTTACATTATACCTGTTTAACTATAATATAAGAGCACAACTAGTGACATAATGAATGTCACTTTTTAGTTTCCCCGTATCAAAGTCAATCAATATACAATATCCAAGCCAAACAAACATACAACGCCGATTTTTATTTTCGATGCATATACACATGCTACTTACTATACATTTCGAAATCAATTATTTACATTGATAGCCGAATGTAATGGAAAATGAGAAATATATATATTATCTTCGCAGACATTTGAAGATTACATGATTTCTTAGGAATCCGTTTAGATGTTTTCGCACTGTCGTTGGATGAGCGATCCCCTCCAAATTTAATGCTCACCTCAAGACAAAGGCAGAGAACATGAAATTTAATGACTTGTTCCATTCAACTCACCAGAGGTGAATAAATTCCAATTCCAAGTAAGTAAGTACTTACAAATGACTTTCTGTTTTAGGGTAGCTTAACGCTCAACCGTACTTGGTGCTTGTAGTATGTACCTGTCTACTTCCACATACTCATAAGCACCTCCATATATATCTATATTGCATACTCTTAAAAGAAAATATCTACGCATGGGATTTTGAATCCACATATACATGTAATATTACATAGAACTTACATACCGTATAGGTATATTTACGCTTAAGCGCACATTCAAGAAAAGAGTAAGAGTATGAAGAAAAATAGGTCAACCATATATACCATCTTGCCCTCAAGATCCGGTATCCACCAACAAAATTATGTACACAACGGCAACTGCAAATGATCTCTTCAATACTACAGTTCTATCTACTCCACGGCCTACAGTGTATAATGAACGATGCCGTAACAAAGGAAATCATAATCAGATGATTTTAACTACACTCACACACAAATAGCAAAATAATAATAATAATCTTGACTTCCATTTTCCATACGAATCTATAATCTATACTATAATTTACTCTGTGCAATTCCTAATATAGAAAATGAAAACATTTTCTGGGAGATTAATAAACACTGTCAAATACTTACTTCACATCCCATTCTCACACAATCCTTTTTTCGTTTTCGTACTGAACTAACCATACTAGGATATAGGATGCAGAAACAACATTAACATCCCAAAAAATCTGCACGCCCATCCATGAGTACTATACAGACGAAGCGATGTCGCCAGCCACTCTCCACGACACAACCAAAACGACAAAGACAACATCACCAAGGAACCTGTATGCGAATTTTCCCTGTGCAATTTAAACGACTCACTAAAAGTATAACTACTACCAATACTAATCTACCTACATGGAAAATTGCTATTCTTATTTTAGGGAAAATCTGCAAACAGAAACCAAACAACTTTTTGCCTCCACTCCACTTTCTTATACCTTTCAGATATGTACATTTCATCTGTCAAGAAGTAGGTGTGTAATACATATATATTCATCATTTACATATCTGTAATATTTTATTATTATAATAGGTAATTAGAATTACATATTCGACATGAAGTGGTAAAACAAGTCATGCATTACTTTTTCCGATCTATTATAACAATCAAAACAATAATATACCTCTAGGATTTTCTTATACAACTTTTATTGGTGTCAAAAATCAAAGTCGAAAGACGAAGAGACAATTACAAATATTTAGGGGACTTTGCCTTTTGATTTTGACAGAATATAGCGTTGTCGTATCCCGATTTTCGATTCCAATCTCAATAAATTATCGTTAGTTTTGCCACTTCAACGACACTATACCACATATTTTCAAGTTGCATACACAATATACTGGAAACCTACAATAACTGAAATAAAAAGTTGTATTCAAGCTATTGTTAATAGGTGTACATACATACATGACTGACATGACTAAGTATATAGTTTGGTAAGTACACATGAAAATGAAAACTTTTAAGAAAAATTCCCACCAAGCGTTTAATTTATTTATAGGTACGTTTTTCATTTTATTTTCCGATCGTCCCTATGCGATCTGATGACGCGATCTGATTTTGATGGGAATCATAATAAGACACTTTCACATTTTCAATACGAAAATTTACTTCTTTATTTTAATTGACTGTATTCATAGTAATCAAAATTTCACATCATCACCACCACTGTCGTTTGAAATATTCGAGAAATGTTTTTTAAAATTCAGTTCAATTAATAAGCCATGGGCATGGGTACTTCCACCAGTGTACCAGTACCAGTTACCAGTAGTGTAAAACTTCAGTGTTACACAATAACAAACTACAGTCTACGATTTACATTGTCATTATCATAATGTATCTATAATCTACGTGGGACTTCTAGCTTAAAATTTAAACAGGTAATACAGGGCTATCGACTCTCGAAAAAAAAAACAGGAGAAAAATCGTAAACTAGTCCTTGCATGATATGAATGTATGCATTTGAAAGGAATTTCTCCTTGCATCAAACCTGTAATTAAATACGTTTTCGAATTTTAAATGACAACAAAAATAGTTAATGACATAGACCTTAACAAGTTTTGCTATACGGGAGTAAGAAATGTAACATTTAATACCTAGTTGACTGTAGGTATGTCATTCCGTACAGCCTTATTGCATAATGTCAAATCCAGGGAGATATGTAAAGCAGAAAAAGATGATGAGCAAAACAAAAGAGACGTAATGACGACTGGCGTTCACCATCAATGTCAAAATAACAGTAAATGGACAGTTGAGAGTTTTAAAAGTTCAAAAGCATTTCCTACAACATATATAATCTAATAATAATTATACAAATAACGGCATCCAGTGACCTACCCGCATAATAAGTAGATTAACTCACTCTTAAATGTAGAGAGAAATAATGTCCTTTTGTTTTTGCTTCAATTTTGACCCAATTCTGATAATACTATGTCAGACGCCTATATATTTTTCATAAATAACAATGACTTAATGACCATATTTTCTCTTATGTAATTTTACGTGCCCTTGCAAATCCCTAAAAAATTGCTCTCAAATCAAGGGTAGTCATTCATCCGTCGGCAACTGTATACATTATACAATGAAAAATATCTATGGCCGTTATGTATTATTTAATATTTCATACACACCTTTCATAATTTGATGACATGCACGTTTTTTTTAAATTCGCAATTTTTGCATCCGGAAATGACGCGGCGTCATTTATTTCAGATTGACATTTGAAAGTGGTATGCAGTACGATTGAATAGATTTATTTCAGTGTGACATTTTATACTCCATAAATATGGTAACCAACGTATTTATATCAGGAAGGCTAATGTCATCATGTTTAAACATGGCCCTGCTTTGGAAAAAAATCCCATTTTTGAAATATTTATTCTGAAAACTTATGAGATGACCTCATCTGCCTTCTACCAAACTCTGTCAGTCCGTACGAAAAAAGCAAATATGCGTGTTTAGTATTCCATGTTAAAGTATATTTAATTAGATTTAAGCACCTACAAAACTAAAAAACAAAACACATAATAAAGATACACAGATAATACCTGTGGCTATTTAGCGCTCTTTTCCTCTTTACGATTTGATTCTGAATTCTTTAAAAAAATTCTAAATACTTCAATTTCGAGATTAGACCCCCAAGACGCGTGCCTGTCGCTTCTAGATAATTACATAATAATAGGTCTATCCTAAGTTATTAGTTAGCATTTAATGGGGAATAGGAATATAAACATGACATCTGACAGGATTTGAAGAAAGAGGGGAAATCCCGAATTTAGTTTATGTGTACATACACACCAATCAGGTATTCACTTTTATTTTTATTTAGTACAAGTCTTATAGACACACTACACTCCGAAACCTCAAACATTAATACAATGTGAAACAGTAATAAAAAGTAACGCATGGACAACCATGGGGCTCGTAAATGGTACCTACATATAAATGGTAGCGATGACGATGGCTCACGTAATAATGCAACTCAAATGCTTCACAGTACATGTAAAAGATACAGATACAAGAGGGAACAAAAAAGCCGGGGATTCCCAAATTGCATTCCATTTCTTTACTTGTGTTGTTACACCACACTGCATTGCATGCTATGCAATAATGCAGTTAAGAGACCACCATGTGCTCCACAGCCGAGAATCAACTCAACAATCAACAACAACAAACCAACTTTACTCACAACTTACCACGAAGATTGAGACGGAAAGGCCAGACTTGTAAAAAAAACTAGATAGAAAGGTATACGGCCATTGGATTGGAAAAAACGATTGCATAAGAATACACTACGGTTATCAAATTATGATGTATATACAAGTACAACCATATTATAATAAATACCTATGCACAAATATTCCACGTAGTAACAGTAGTAAGTAGACGCTATACACTGATAGCAAAGTTGAGTGTTTTTAGTATTGTATAAGGATAATTATATTTCTAACTTTCATTATGTATGTAAGTGCAAAGGATATACAATTCCAATTCACAATAGTTGATCTCCGTTGAACATACCGTAGGCACCTACATGCAATATTATGCTAATTCTTTTGTTACTATAATATATTCACAAGACTACGAGTGCGTAACCACGTGCTTTCCGCTTGTACACAAAATTTATAATAATAATAATATTTACAATTTACAATCTTTAAATTCTCAGAGTATATTGACCCAATCCGCACATTCACGTCTTTGTAGTTTGTTTTGTTTTTCACGCTGACCTTATCTCTCCACAACATCTCATCTGTTTATCCTGTGTAAAGAGTACATATACACTTATGTAGTATTTAGTATAGCTCCTCGTGCGTCTTGACTTGAGCATCTTGAGCCATGCACAACATAAGTACGATATAATATGGATAATGAATTAATCTGAACTTCATTATCTCATCCAGTCTTCAACGAACATAATTCAACCTGTAGTACTCTCATATTGTGAACAGTGCAGGGCTCATATATATATATTCATAACACTGTTAATTATATTACATCACTAACTCACTTACTACTGTATGCCGCTGTACTTGAATTAAGTATCTTGCGTAAATTTAGTTGCTCTCTGACTTGTTCCACTACTGCACTGCTAAAAAACGCGAACACATAAAAAAAAAGCGAATTTTCGTTCTAGTTGTGAATTGTAACTATTTTAAAAATAATTAATAATAAATATATAGGAAAGGTGAAAGATCCGGGAGAAAGTGTTCGCACGGACCCACGTCAGTCGTCATTAATGATAAAATGATGACTTAACTCAAACACACACACACACAGGCTTCACAGTCTGCTGAGTGTTACGCGTAAACAAGGGAAAAGGGAACCTTTTCTTACTGTATGTAAATGTTCAAATATATTGTATAAGACAGAGAGTCAAA
>JAQFZE010001728.1:0-16775 GCA_034695245.1 Dicyrtomina saundersi | reverse complement strand
GGAAGCTCTCCGCACTGCACCTAGCTAGGTTTTTTACGAAAGTCACCTCCGGAGGGGCGCAATGCGGAATGGGTATAATTTTGTTTTCCTCGTTTTTTTTTATCGTAATCATTACACTGTGTGCATGGGGAGCTGTGTACAGTGTAAAGCAGACACCTGTACTACCTAGGGCTCGTCCATAAATAATTTTATAGGAAAATCCACATTTTTACGACCCTGTCATGAGCTTATATAACAACTGCATAACATATCACATCTCATCGATACCCAACTACACTACACCCACTCAACCTACCTATGACATCATTGGTGGACGATCCCTTACGGAGAATGCGTCAGATTGTCCATTATATTTCCACCAAAAAAGCATATACTACTCTGTATGTATATTATGTGATTTCTTATCATGCGGTTTACGTCATTTATGGAGTAAATTATCATTCTTTGGAAATGTAAACAGTAATAAGGGATCACCCACAAATGATGTCTTCGGTAGGGTCAATGGGTCTACTTGGCTACTGATGATGCCATGTTAAATATATCCGTTTACGCAAAGGTTATAAGCTGCTGACAGGGTGGTCATAGGATCCTAAAAATGGGGAATTGTCGATGACGTCATTTGCGGATGATCCCTAAGAGTGCGTGTCATATGTGAATAGTGTGGTTGTAAAGTATTGTGAAGTAATAGCCTACATCTCTACAAGCTGATTGTACGATTACGATTGAGATTACACTACACCTACCTACGGAACTACTACGAATACATTTTACTAATAATAAATATCTTGTGATTATGTAAATGCACAACGTGAATGAGGACTCGAAATGCACCTCAAATATCCAATATATTTAAGGGGCACAGTGATCATATTATTCAACAAAAAAGAAAGAATTCATCTTTTTATTTGGTGGCTATTTCATGGACTTTCCCATTCGTATTAACGTCAACTTATCACTGAATAAAATATTTTGTAATTTTTGGATTTTTAAATGTAATTTTGAATCTAGATAGAGTTTGTATTGTATGTATATCTTGTGTGAAGAATCAAAATAGTCTATGTCCAATTTAAGCTAGGAATTAAACGAGCTGCGTCAATTAACTAATCATAATTAAGTGAGGTAGACATGTGTAATATTAGTTATGAGTTTTTGAAAAGCACAAAATGCTCCATTCATAAATTTTCGAAACATGCAAAACGTTACAAGTTTTTAAAATATTCAAATTCTTCTATTTAAATGGTTTTAGGAAAGTGTGAAAATTTATATTTACACGTTATTGAAATGTGTAAAAAGTTCAATTAACACTTTTTTGAAATTTGTAAAATGTTTCATTTACTTACACTTTTTCGAAAATTACAAAATGTTCCAAGTTTTTAAGATGTTCAAATTCTTTAATTTAAAATAATTTAAATACTTTTAGAAAAGTCTAAAAAGTTCTATTTGCATGTTCTCGAAAATTGAAAAATGCTCTATTTCCTTGCTTTAGAATCAGTATATACTTTTTTGTGGACAGTACATTTTGCTTATGGAAAAAATGGAAGAGAGTCCTGATTCTCCACGGATTATATCGGATTTTGAAATTACAGTAAAATTAGATCTACCGTTTGACCCATAATAATGAGCGGGTCTGTTTAGTGCGCGGGGCGCACTATTATAGGATATGCGGGAGTTCATGTTGATTCTTCACTCACGATGTGTACGCAGTTGGACTGACAGCTAAATCACACACTCTAGCAAAATCGTTTGCAGCAAGTAGCATGTGTCATGTGTCTCTTTTTCTAGGTACGAAACGGGGTAAATGGGCATTTCCTACCCGGAATTTTCCTACCCACGACCAAGCTTATTGGATTAATCCTCTATCTTTGACTAATGTAGAAATAAAATGCTACGCGGTGATAGTGTGAGAAAGATATTTATTATTTCCCTAGCACGTCTCATACCAGCTCCTCCTGGCAATTAGGGGCGGATCTAGAAATAATTTCTGGGGTGGGCCATACATAGTGCGAGTGAAGAATCAAAATGGTCCATATCCAATTTAAGCTAGAATTAAAATGAGCTATGTCAAAACAATGTAAATAAGATAAATGCGGCAAATTTTAATACGGGTTTTTGAAAAGTGCAAAATGTTCTATTTACATGCTTTTGAAAAGTGCAAAATATTCTATTTACATGCTTTTGAAAAGTGCAAAATATTCTATTTACATGCTTTTGAAAAGTGCAAAATATTTTATTTATATGTTTTTGAAAAGTGCAAAATATTCTATTTACATGCTTTTTTGTGTATCCTTTTGCAAGATGTATATAGTTACTTTTTTACGTAGGTAGAAAATGTCCTAGGATTGGTCGTGCATAGGAAATGTCCGGTAGGAAATGTCCGGGTAGAAAATGTCCTACAACCACGAAACGATCAATAGGCAATATAGGATTAATAAATGCATGCGACGACTCGCACCGGCGACGGCGACCGGGAACCGGCGGCTCTCTTGTGTTTCTGTCACATCAACCAAACCAAATGATAAAATGATAAAAAAATAAAATTATTTAAAGCTTTCACATGTCGGGAAAAAATGGAACGCAATGAGTAGATCCTAAAAATAATGAAAAGCGCCTTCAAGCATAATAGAACCTCATAGTTAATAATATAGCTTTATGGGATTGATTATTCCTAAAATCTATAATCAAACTTTTAGTGATTTAGTATGTATATGTAATACAGGCTGTTTACTATTACAGGCCCATCAAATATTACAGAAAATAAGGTAATTGGCATTTGATTTAAGTACGCACACCTATGTTATGTAGTTTGAGTTCTACGCAATTTTTGAGCAATCAAAATGCTCAAAAAAATAAATAAATTAGTTTCAATAATAATACATTGTGTTATATATATGAAGCAAATCAACATCCGTTTTGTTTATTTAGTCTTCTCCATTGTAAAATGTGTGTGGTAAACTGTGGTACAATATTCTAGGAAAATATTCTACGGTTAAAGTTTGAAGGGCCACGTAGCTGTGTAAATTCCTATACCCACGCACTTTCTTAGTTCAACTATTCTTTCAAGAATTCGAAAGCACTTTTATTTGCATATTAAATATGCATAGATATTTTCAGCTGGGTGTCTTGGCCTCTTATCTTGACAGCTTTGTAGAAAGAAATAAAACGTCAAGGTTCCTCTCTACGCTAAGTACCAGCACAGGAAAGTTTCCAGATGCCCCCTTGAAATATGTATATGGTGTACACTGAAGCAGGAGTAGATTTCAGGCGCGGATCCAAGGGGTGGGCAAGAGGGCGGCTGCCCACCACCCCAAACTGAAGTTTTAACGTAGGCTATAATATAGGGGCACTTAAACCAAGATGGTGTCTACTGTCTATGCTAAAAAAAAATTAAAATGTCATATAATCCTAAAAATATCTAAGTATGTATAACATTTGGTGGATTTCAAAAGCATTTAATTGGAATATTTTGAACTTTTAAAAAACATGTAAATAGAATATTTTACACTTTTCAAAATCATGGTAAATAGAATATTTTGAACTTTTCAAAAGCATGTAAATACAATATTTTACACTTTTCAAAAGCATGTAAATACAATATTTTACAATTTTCAAAAATACAACTAAAACAGCCTTACGACTCATTATACAATAAACAAAATTTTCAATAGTAAAATCTGTGGTTGGTAAATATGATAAATATTCTGTAAATCAATGTAGTATAATTCTAATAAGTATAATGATGATTATTCTACTCAATTCCAAAAATCAAAATCCCATAGTAAAAAATGTGCTTAATACATCTACACAAGAATCCAAGTTTTAAATTCAATATTCTGCAATTCTATCGTTGCCTCCGCATTTGGCCATTCATTTTCTTGTAAACTTTGCATAGATTATTAAGCAATGCAATAATGTGGTATGCAAATACATGTACCTAAGACCTAAAAGCAGAAATTAGGAACAGTATACTGAAGAAAATCTTAATTTAATTCCCCTAATATAAGATGGTACACCTATTCATATCCCTGTCATCCCGGTCCCGGTCTCAGTCTCCTAGTCAGTGCTATCATAAAATTATGCAAATATGTGGAATTTTATCAAAAGTCACAATTAATTTGGTTAAGTACATTCAAATGAGAAAACTCATTCTTGGAATTCGTGGCATATCCGATGATTTCTTATCCCCGTAAACGTAAACGGTAAACTCATCCTTATAGATTTTAGTTTCTGCTCTGGCAATCAAAGTAAATCATTTCCATACAATTATTATTCATTCTTAAATTACTTGCGTTCAGAGGACGTAGACGTTACTCAGTAGAAGATTTTCCTGCCTTCTTATTTACACGGTACATTTTCCCGTGTACTTACTTAACTAACAAGTATATTCATCTATCATTTCATTCATTTTGCCCCGTCAGTTCAGTTTCAATCTTAGTTCCTCGTGGCACTTAACCACTTCACCATTTAGTTAGTAAAATTTAAAGCAAAATGGCGTTACTAAGTACAGATTTAGTACACAATTTTCAAAACTTTGACTTTCGACACAGAATGCCTACTTAATCTTGGTAAATATTTAATTACAGTACAGAATAGGCGCATAGGATCACAAATAATCAATATCTAAGTAAATATCAATTCAAATCTCAAGCGTCTTCCCACACCCACACGAATTTTTAGTAGTAGGTGTGTTAAGTCTTTCAGCAGAATAATAAAAGTTAAAAATCAATAAGAAACCTTGTGAATTTAATTAATTAATTAATTAATTAAGTCTATGCAGCAGGACCTTTGAACTTTGAGTGCCTGGCCAATGCAGTGTGCAGTGGCCAGGCCGCCAGGCTTCCTTGTAGTAATACATATATTCCTTTTTTTTTACAATTTTTTTTATACGCACACGTTTGAGAAATAAATTTGAAATTTAGCGCCGTAGCCGTCGTCGCAGATTTTAGCGGAACAACTGGGCGGATTGAGCCCCGAATAAAGAACATTGAAATTGTATTTCGTTCCGCCAAACTTCCAAACTTGACAACCAACGAACCCACCCAAGTTCCGTTTTACGGAACCTACCCCACCCAAAAGCTGAGGACGTCATCGAGGGACGATTCTCCGGTAAGTTTAATTCAACAGTAACGTACGGGACAATAACATACAACAAGGCACAGTGGCACACAGTCCACAGTAACAGAAGAAGATCTGTTTTCTCTTCTTTCTTGCTGAATTTGTTAATACAGTCAATAAGTCTTTTTTTAAGCACGTATGACGTACTTACTTATGTATTTAATTTTTTAACACTTTACTAATATAATTAAATGTTTACCTGACATGGATTTTGGTTTTGATGGCAAAATTATTTTGTGACAAACTTCTGCTCAATTATTTAGTAGGCTCGGCTGAAAAGTTGAAAGTTTTGCTCAGCGGTTTTGAGTTGAGAGAGAGAGAGTATGGTTTATTGTGGAACATAGAATGTTGACTGCAATCAGTAACATTTAGTACATATTTAAAGTATGTAGTCCCTCGTACAGAAAATGTTAACAGGATAGTTAGAGGAATGTGGCTCTTATTAGTTCTTGTGGTACTGCTGACTGGCAACTGACTAATGGTGATTAAGTGAAGACTGATTAATAACAAGTACAGTGTTGAGCATGTGGGTTAACAGGTAAAATGTAAGTAAGTTGTATTTAGTTGTGTTTTGTAAGTCATATAAGTATTAAAGTGGAAAGTGGAGATGGAGGGAAGACGTGAACATTTATAGTTTCCGTCCGTTTCCTTTCCACAAATAATCATAATTCTGAATTCCAAATTCCGTTTTTCCGTTTTATTTTTATTTTTCATTTGTTTGTGTTTATGTTGTATGTACAATCTTCAATGAACAATGAAAGTATGAAACTTAAAAGTCAGTGCATAAAGTGCATTAGTCAATAGTTGAAAATGTCATCAGTTAGACATAAGACAAAATGATTATTCGAGAATTTATTCAATTTAAAAAAAAAACTATTTTTAATATTTTCTTGGACCAACTACAAAATATAGCAACTAAATTCTCCGTTTAAAATGTCATGAAAAATCATTTTAGGACGTTTCAAGTGTAGATTTATTGGAGTAGTTAAATGACTGAAGTAGAGTTGTCAGTTGGAAAATGGATTTATCTTAGGTGCTAGCATGAATGGTGGGGAAGTGCCAAGAGTTTTGAGTGGATGAAATTCAAAGTACTTCCACATAATTTGTAGATCAGTATTAAATGTGTGTCAATTAATAAATGTAGGTGACAGAACACAGAAAGAAAGTGTGACCGGTCATAGTACTGTATACCCACCCATGAGCTTTTGATGATTGAAAATTGTATTAAATAAGTCACATTTTTCATTTGGTCCTTTAGTTGTTAGTATATTTAAAAATCTTAATATGGGAAGTTTTCATTGTGTTTGAAACTCCTAACAACATTATAAAGTTGTCATTGTTTAACTGTATGGGGCAGCGATGCACTTTTAATGATAACATACAAGTTTGATAGAGTCGGTAAAACTTTTAACGGGAATATTTGTGTGTAAGCCTTTTCACTTTTCCCAATCATTAATTCTTGGTTGCTTCTACGTCACTTGTGTGAATTGAGGGAATAATAATTATTACAAAATTAATTTTTGGTTGTAGATAATGGACGAGTCATCGGCTTGGTACATTTGCAAATTTTGCAAGAAAAATTTCCAAGGGAAACACAAGCTTTTGACACACAAAAGAGATGCCCATTCTTCTCAATCTCAACCAGCCAAAGAAGCGGGAGGGAGCACGAGTACCAGCAATCAAAATAGTGGGAGTAAACAGAAACGTCGTCAAAACTCCAGTTCTGAGTCGGATGATGACGAAATATTTTCACAGAAGCGGTAACTAATTCACCCGAATTAAATCACTTTTAGCATATAATTGTTAACACTTTCAAAGCTGCCTCTGCCTCGTTATTTTCAATACAAATTATCAATTGTAGAAATGTAAATTGAAGACTGACTACCAACACCAATTAATTCGTGTTGTATTCCTCTACATTTAGACGAAAACTACTGGAGCAGTATCCATCTTTGGCGAGTAGTTTCCATGACGGTGACAAGGCCGAAGAGGGGAAGATCGGTGTTATGATTCTATCAAGAAATGTGCAGATTCCATCCGCATCCTCATCCCCATCTGGCTCCATGTCCACGGGATCATCGCCGAGATTCAAAAGTCCAACCAATCTTAGTGATGCACCTAGGGCCGTTCCAGCAGTCAAAGTACTTCCACAACCCCAGGTCCCCAATCCCAATCCCCTTCTCCAAAGCTCCTCGCTAGCGTCTTCAACCTCAATAACAGCATCTACGTCCTCAAAACCGACCACATCGACTTCGGCAACGGATGGGGCTCCGAATGAAGAGAAAACTAATAATACGGAACAAGTCTGTCCTCCAGTTATTTACAGTGCGAGCACTCAGTCCACATTGTCCATCTCCAGCCCATCTTTAGACACGGATGTTGAGCGGGAGAGGGAAAAAACTATTTCAAATACCGTAACTCCCACCCCACCCCCCACCCATGCAATATCCCAACCCTCCCAAGGAATTAATCTTAGCCATAACGATAACGAGAGTAACGGGAACAATAATATTTCATTCAATAATTCGGAAGAGACTGGTAATGATGTTAATTTCAACTCAGGATCTGCATTACAACAGCAGCTTCTATTACCACCACCACCACCCACATTAACCTCTTCCGAGCCCATGTCCAATTCAGATGAATGTATGATAGTGCATGAAATAATCTCAACACCACCACCACCACTACCACCACCACCCCAACCCCAACACTTCAACAATCCACATCTGACTGCAGTACCAGGAGGAAGTCCAAGAATCCCAGATTCGGTTCCAGTTCCAATGCAGTCACCATTCTCGAATCCAATCCTCTCGACACTCCTAGGAAGCAGTCCCGGGTTAACACCGCCACCATCTGAACCACTACAGTCACATTTACAAATATTACAGCAGCATATCCTTCCGTTGGCTCAACCTCAGAATAGTGCCACTGCCGGGGACAGTCGATGGGAACGAATGGAGCGGGTGGAGGAAAGTCTCGAGGGACGAATACAGTATTTAGCCGAGTGTCAAGAAAAAATTACGAGGCATACTGAAAAGCTCAAGAAGGCACATAGTTATATGAAGGTCTTCAAAGACAGGCACAGACCACCTTCTGCAGGAGCAGGGACTGGTGTAGGTGTCGGCGTCGGGAGTGGCTGTTGCCCTAGCAGTGCTAATACCCCTGATTTTCCGTCACCGTCTTCGTCTTCGTCGTCGTTATCATTGTCGAGGCCGATCCAGCAGCAGCAGCAACAACCCTCCCATCAAAATCCACAGTTCTTTAGGACTCCACAATTACATCAAAACTTGGAGCATTTAACGAATCAGCAGCAAATTAACCCCCAGTCCCAGTCACCAAATCAAGTTCAAACTGTTCACCATCGACCGCCGGTTCAACAGATTCAGAATCAAAATTATGTACAGAGTATGAATTACCAGGCGCAGCATCGGCTCTCACCGGCCCGGATCCCAACACCAACACTGGGACCTGGACCGGGCCCGCTCCCCACCCCAACCACCGACGTCAGCTCCCAACAACAATTTACTAATGAGCACCTCCGCCTCATGCAGCAGTTGGAGCGGGAGCATCTGGAGCAGAAACAACAGCGGCAGCAGCAGCAAGAACAACTCCTCCAACAGCAACACCAACAGCAGCAACATCAGCAGCAGCAACAGCAACAGCTCCAACAACGACTCCAACAGCAGATTCACCAAAGGCAGCAGCAACAGCAACTGCGACTGCGACAGCAGCTCGATAAGCAACAGCAGCAACAGCTACGCGCCATGTTAAATACTCATCCCAGTGGACAAGAGATTCCTGACAGGGAAATCAGTCAACGAATTCAAAGTCCTAGTCAGATTCCTGGACAAGGACAGGGCCCAGCTGGACTGTACCATGTGACTGAGAACGGGATCAATCAACAAATCTTGAGTCATAATGCAAATGCGGCGAGCGCTCCGGGGAGAGGAGGAGGGGGAGGGGAGAGCTCCTGTCCATCCATTCAGCTTGATCCTGTTTTGGAAGGGCAGATCATTTCTTTACTAACAGGGAGGCAGCAGTTATCTGTGGGCGTGAACAGGGCGGAGCTTCAGGGGGGTCTTCGGGCACTCGACAGTAGTAATAACAATTCATTTTCGTTATCAATTCCGATTCGGGGTCCTCCAGTTCCAATGCCCACCTCAGTGTCAGCCCCGACACCAAGACCAAACACTGCTGACTTTTTTCAATGTTCGCCAAGGTATTTGGCTCAAGGCCCAGGTACAACAACAGGAACAGGAAATCAAAATTACGCTTTCCAACAGCGTCCTCCTTATAGTGCAGCTAGAGTCAGTTCCAGCTCCATCATTAACGCTGATCAATCTACCCTCAATATAGAGTCTGTCCAGTCCCTCGCAGTTCATCCAAATCCAACGACTCAAGGCCAGTCATCCACGAACAATGCTTACGGATCCCCAGCTCCTCGCTTTGTGTATAGCAATAGAAACGGGAAGGGCCGTCAAACTGTGATATCCAAGCTCAATAATAGCGGCCCAGTATCTGGTTCTGGTCCTCCAGACAGCTCACAAAGACACAGCCCAATTTTAGATCACCGCCAAGGTTATGGGGGTGAATCAAATGCAGGAGCATTGCAACCATCAACCCCAACCCCCCTCACTCACCCTCCCACTTCCCTTCCCGACCCCGCTCGCGCTTATTTAACGAATACCAATGATTTTTCTAGAACCACGCCATCAACTACAGGCAGCGGTGGGCCCGGAAATCATGGGCACAACACATATTTAAACGTAAGTAATAATTTGTTCGCATCAGCTTTTAGTGCGAATCTAATCTCTAATAATCATTTCAATGTTATTTCTAAATTACAGAGTCAAGGTCAAAATCCAAGCCAATTACCACCACCAGGGCCACAACCACCGCCGATTACTTGGCATCGAAGAACTAATTCCATGCAGCAAAGACTTCAACAGTTGAATCCTCCACCAAGAGCATTCGCTGCCTCCGTATCACCAAAGGCGAATCCTCCACCTACCTCCACCATAGCCGCTCCAACGTCCCAATTAACAGTAACTATGAATAATTCCAGTCCAGAAAATCCTTCAAATGTAAATCCAAATCCGATCGTGCCAACTAATACCGCTCCAGCAGGTAATAGTCCTCTGGGTCAGTATGCCGGAGCAGGACGTGGAACCGGAACAGGTATTATACGTCGTACATCTCCACAGTCAAGAGCCACCACTATTCTCAATCATTCTGTGGCGCAGTCACCGCCCTCATCTCTACAAGCGCCACAAAGTCCAAATTTAGCCACAAATTTATTGCAATTTCTATCTCAGAGCCAGGGGCAAGGACCAGGGATTCGAAAAGGAGGACTATTGACCCCGCCCGTGTCTCCAAGACTCCTCCCTGCAGCTCCACCCAGGCCCACATCAAGATCCAGCTCTAATTCGGGATCCCCCAGCTTAAGAATGTCCACCTCCTCCCCCGCAGCAGTCCATGTACCGACACCCCCTCCACCCACCCCACCAAAAACCGGAGGAGTGAGTGCAGACGACGAAGAAAGGCGAAGATCAGGAGCGGGGACGGGAGCCACAACTAGTTCAAATGGAGATCAATTAGCCACCACACCCGCGCCCCCCACCACACTAGTCCGCTTTGTCTGTCACATCTGTGATGCGGTCCTTCTCACTGCCGTCGCCTTCGAGCACCACCTCAAAAGTCATCAGGTGAACGTGCAAGTGGCCTATGGCTGCAGTATTTGCAAGGCCAGGTTCTCGTCTCAGTACGAGAGGGATAGACATTTGTTCGTTCATGGTCAGGGGCAGGGACAGGGACAGAGCGGGAGGACGGCTGATGAGACTCCGGCCCAGTCTGACGACGACGATGACATTCAAATCGTCGCAGAAATTGCCAGACCCGTCAGACCACCCACTACGAGTCTCACTCCTACAGCTCGTGCCAACATTGGCGCTGGTGAGGAAAATACACCCGAAGATGCAAATAAGGAAAGTGGAAATGAAACTGCAAGGACAGCTCCTCATCCTCCGGACGTGAACGTGCACCTGGGCAATGACGATGAGGACACTGACGATGTCCATGTGGAGTCAGTTGTGGAGGCGGCAGAGCCGGAGCCGCAATCAGAGGTGGAGGAGCCCTCACTCTGCTACATTTGTAGGAAGCCTTTCAGTTCACTCCAGTCCCTCAAAACACATATTTTCAAGGAGCACGTGGACAATAGCGGAAGCAGTGAGGGCGGTGTGAATAATGCCAATGGAGAGAGTCCAACCGGAAGTGAAAATCACAGCTCGTCCCGGTCCCATGTCACCACTGTCAACGGTCACGGCGTCATTAAGTTGGAGCCGGAGTCGTCGGAGAATAGCGAGAAAATGAGGAGCAAGGACAATCATGGGGAGCGGGAGGGGAGTGTGAGTGAGGACGGAGACTCCACCACCGTTCAAGATTATATTGAAACCATGACGACAACTGTGGAGGGTCCCGGTGGACGGAATAAGTTCCGTTGCCGTGACTGTGGAATTGGATTCCCAACCTTCAAGGCCGCTGAGATCCACGTCACATTCGCCCACAAATTTCAGAACAATCATAAGAGGAGGGGGAGAACGAAACCGAGAAAATAAACACGTGACATTTTTTGAACCATCCACATTGACCACGACCACCGTCCCATTTCCCATTAAACACGTGTGAATATTACCCTGCAAAAGAATGACGACGTTATTGGTTGATTGCCATTGGATCCTCGTGAGTCGTCGTCAGTGGACTGGACTTCACTTCGTATTTATCCGTTTTAGTTTAAGTAGTGAATTCACTCACGAGTCATATGTTTGTGTGGAGTGTGTTTAATTGTAATTACATATAGAACTAATGTGTCTGTAAAAATTGTGGCAATGGAATAGTTGAGTGTAGAAATTATATTTGCATATTGTATCGTAGGTGTGCACATAATTTATTCTTCAAAAAAGTTTTATTGTTTTTTTTTGTTTATTATCGAAAATACTTACGTGTGAAATGAACGTAATTTATTGTGACTATATTCATCGTAGTATAGCGTGCTTTTGTAATGGTCTGATTTGCCACTTTTAATTGCCCCGAATATTATTTGTGAGACCGATACTAATAATTATGTTAGTAGTAATTAAGTTATTGATAACTTTATTTTTTTGTTGGTGTTTCTTGCTTTTCTCTATATCTCCTTTTGTTATATCTTTACAAATGTTACATCTCGTCTGTGAAGAACCAAAATGACCCATATCCATTTTTAGCTAAAACCAATATCAACCATCTACAAAAATATTCAAATATGTCTTGAGAGCATTTAAATAGAACATTTTAACGCTTTTCAAACACATGGAATTAGAACATTTTGCACCTTTTCAAAAACATGTAAATAGAAAATTTTTCACTTTTCAAAAACATGTAAATGCAACATTTTACGTTTTTCAAAAACTCGTAATTAACATTTTACGCATGTTTCTCATTTTGTTTATTATGACATTGCTCATTTCATTTTGATTGTAGCTTAAATTGGATATGGGTCATTTTGGTTCTTCACTCACGGTATTATATTGTTATTATAGGCAGTTAATATTCTAAATGGGGAAAATTGAAAATCCGAGTCAAAACCATGTGTAAATAGTAGTTCATTAATAATAGGAAATGGTTCTCAAAAGACAAAACCAAGTGAAATTTGTAATGGTTCCGGTTCTGCTAAAAATCATTCAAAATTGAAACCGAAACCGAAATCATCGACAGAATATTGATGTACACAAAAATTGTAGCGGAAGTTTGAATCTCTGGCTGTAAACAGTAAACAGTGCTATCAGTTCGGTAATAATTAATTTAATTGTTTAGTTTGTATAATTTGAGCGTAGCACAGCCAAAAAAATAGCTCTTGCCGAGGCATAGGCAATTTTGCATTTTGTTAAGGGTATCAACATTTCTTAAAGAATAATTCCATATTATTATATTTCATGATTACTCCAATTCTTCGACATAATTTACTGTAATTATATGTAATAGTATTGAAAATCCATTAATAGTTAAAAATACAAAAAATGTTTTATATTATTTGTAAATTGGTGGTAAAATTACAGATGTAACTCTGGACCTACCTATGCCTATGTTAATGCTTTCCGTTACCGGTTCCGGTTCCGGCTCCGGTTACCGTACCGTGCGTAGTTCTGTCACCTAAATGGTATGTTCTTACAGTTAATTAATGTTATATTGTGCAGAAAGGCAAGACGAGTGCAAAGCTGTTAACTCTTACATAGTGAATAGGAAAATCAAAATGGTCCATATCCAATTTAAGCTTGAATGGAAATGAGCTATGTCAAAAAAAAACACTAAATGGGATAGATGCGCAACATGTTACTTAAATGTTTTTTTAAAAGTGTAAAATGTTCTATTTACCTAGGTATGTTTTCGAAATATCCAAAATATGTTCTATTCACATGCTTTTGATAGGTGGAAATTGCGTTATTTGCGTCTTTTTGAATAGTGCAAAATATTCTATTTACGTGTTTTCAAAATGTCAAAAATGTTCTATTTACATGTTTAACAAATGTGTAAAATGTTCCATTTACATGTTTTCGAAATGTCCAAAATGTTCGATTTTACATGTTTTCGAAATGTCCAAAATGTTCTAATGTTAATTTGCTAGGTTTGGAAAATTACAAAATGTCCCATTTAGATGTTTTTAAAAAGTCCAAAATGTTCTATTTATATATTTTTAAAAGGTATTCTTTTCACATGTTTTCGAAATGTCCAAAATTTTCTATTTACATGTTTTTATTTGAAGGATGATGATACTTAAAACTTTTGTAAGTAGATAGTGAATTTGGGTTCTAGCTAAAGATGGATATGGCTCATTTTGATTCTTCATATAGACGTTACATTGTAAATATCATATCTCATATCGGATTTGTTAAAAAGGTAATTAAAGGTATTTAGTTACTCTCTATTCCCGACACCGACAGACGTGTCTCCACATCGATCATCGATATCGATATCGCATCGCAGTGTGTAATATTTATAACTCGTTTGTTTAAATTAATTCATCAAAAATCTCTCATCAAAAAAACATAGGCAAAACATAAGCATATAAACATTGGACTTTGAATTCTCGGAATTGGAATGACTCACTAAAGTAGGTAATTAATTAGTAAAACATGTAAAAATATAGGAATAAAAAATTATTTCAATATTACTGTTATTACATAATGCCACATGTTCGACTTGGGGGAAGTTAATTAATTAATTATGATAAATGTAAGTTGCAAAAGTGCCTTAAAAATGTGTGTCGTCAAAATAATAGCGCAGATTTTGCAATAAATTTTATCAAAACTACAGATTCAAATATTACTAAAAAAAATTAATAATGCCGGTGAGGCGCAATTTGTCTGTTGTGTAGTTGTGTTTAGTTTTTTTAGGACAATAATACTACGTAGCAATTAATTTACAGTAATTACCAAATTACATACAAACTTTATGTTATGTAATTAATAATACTCTTTGGTTATTTTGTACAATGCTTGTGCAATATACGATTGTACAATTATTTAATTTAGTTTAATATACAAAATATTATTAATTCATTTTATTATCCTATTCATAGAAATTGTAGTCAGCTGATTCCAATTTGTGTTCAGCTTTCAGTATGTAATTCCAGTGCAGTGTCCAGTGTGTTTCTCTCTTGTTTCATAGATTTAAGAAATTACATGTTCATCCTTTACAAAGTTTATTTGGGAAAATTCTCCTCAAAAAACTGACTCAAAGTATGTTATAAAAATACACGCACGTAAAGTATATAGGTAGTGGTAATGTTCACTGAATACGGGACACGGCAGTTGTTGTCGTCGTTGTTGTTGTTGTTATTGTTAAAAGATGTGCAGCTCTTTTATGAGTTTTTTTTTAAGAGAAAATTCCTCGAAAATTCAAAACTTGGAAAAATCAAAAGAGTCAAAAAAATTTTTTTTAGAAAAGTGTGTTTTCTTTTTCACTTAATTATGACTGTGTCTGACTCTGTGACTAACTACGAATTAATGAATTAATTAACTATAGAATTGGAATACATATTATAATATGCTATTTTATCGATTCAAAAATAAAGTTTCATTACAAATATTTCATCATCGAAACTTCGAAAGCAGAATTTACCGCGGCATTCTTTACCCATTCGCCATTCACCGTACCAATGACGTCATTTGTGGAGGATCCCTTAGCAAGTTTATAATATAATATTTACTTTTTTTATTGACTTTTTTATAAAAATAATACAGACGTGTAAAATTTCAAGCACTTTTCATTTCAAATGCAATATTATCAACCCCTTCTTTTTTGTTTTCCTTGTCCTTGGTGCTCCCATTTTTGACATTTTTCTTGTTGGACATTGAGTGAGGATTTTCGGAGTAGCTCTTCGCCATGGAGTCCCGGTTACTTTTAAAATTATTGTTGCTGCTCAGTTTGGATTTGTGGTCGATCTTCTCGAGATGGAAATCGTCGGGGGATGAGGCGGAGGAGGAGGAGCGCTTCATGCAGGACTTGACGAGGGGGTGGAGGTAGTCGTAGCAGGAGTCAGGGGGCGTGGCGAGGAAGCATTTGAGGAGGAGACTCGCAACCACCCCACTGATCACCGTGATCATCGAGCCAATGAATGGGTAGAGGATGTACGAGACTGTGTACAATTTCGTCGGCCATTCACTGCATAGCATTTAAAAAAAATAGTTTAAAAACATTGTCAAGATGTTTAGGTAGTATTTTTTTTTAAAGTGTGACTTACTAGTCGGGAGTGGTGATGATGGTGGCGTTGTGAGACATTGTTAAGTTGGTGCCCGGGGGACAGTCATCCAGAGAAGTGGGGAGGGTGCTGTATGGGATTTTGAGGAGGAAGGCTTGGAACGTTAAGAATCCTGTCGTTCCAAGTCCGGCCAACATCCCGACGATTGCACCCTGTAAACATGAAGCATTTACACTATTAAGTTGTATGTATTATTTTTTTTACAGTTTTATATGATTTTAATCTGCTCTTTCAAGATTCAATAATGGTAAGGGGTGTCAAAAGCTTCACGTTTTAATTTTACCCCAAGTAAATAGTATAAATGTGCTACTGGAATTTTGGAACATTTTAAAACGTTTGTCAATGCTTTTGATAAGGCTCAAAACATTTATATTGTGTGATATTTAGTGCTCATTCTGTAATTAGCATTTTTGAAAAGTGCAAAATGTTCTAATTTAAACGCTTTTGAAAAGTGCAAATTGCTCTAAGTATTTACATGTTTTTTAAAAGTGCAAAATATTCTAATTACATTTTTTTTAAAGTGCAAAATATTCTAATTACATGTTTTTGAAAAGTGCAAAATATTCTATTAACACATTTTTGAAAAGTACAAAGTGCTCAATTTGCACGTTTTTTAAAAGTGCAAAAGGTTGAATTTGCACATGTTTGAAAAGTGCAAAAAGTTGAATTTGCACATGTTTGAAAAGTGCAAAAAGTTCAATTTGCACATGTTTGAAAAGTGCAAAAAGTTGAATTTGCACATGTTTGAAAAGTGCAAAAAGTTCAATTTGCACGTTTGAAAAGTGCAAAAAGTTGAATTTGCACATGTTTGAAAAGTGCAAAAAGTTGAATTTGCACATGTTTGAAAAGTGCAAAAAGTTCAATTTGC
>JAQFZE010001727.1:0-16775 GCA_034695245.1 Dicyrtomina saundersi | reverse complement strand
CATATTTGTATGCATTAAGCGGTGAAGTTAGTGTATGTAATATCTTTAATTAGTGTCTTCAAAATATGCATTAAAAATGGATATACATAAATAGTATATCAAAAGTATTATAAAGAGTAAAAATAATTCTTGTTATTGTTAATGAGCAAAATTTTTGTTGATAACTGGCGAGCGGTAGATTAGCGAATTTGAATTCTGGATAGTATGTGAGCTAATAAATAAATGTTAACTTGATGTTTGTTGTACACTTTTGTTTACAGAAAAAGTAATGAGATCGGATCAGACTTCAGTCGAAGTCACTCAGGATCCTCTGGATTTCTCCACCGGAAACCAGTTTTAGCTCGGTCTACCCAAAGGAAAACGTCCACAGAGTCCATACAGAATCGTTTGTCAGCCCTTGAGTTACAAGATTTTGATGATGGAACCGAGTCGGAACTTCCTTATAGTAGTCATAAAGGAAAAATCCCGAAGCCTGTCTCCTATCATTTATCCTTATCTACAAATAATCTTCCGAGTGAAGATGATACTGAGAAATCCCCAGCACCTTACTCTACGTCATCTCTCCGGAGAAACCCAAGTAATAGCAAACCACCAACTAAATCCTATTTGAAAGCAAGAACACGATCTCGAACCCCTGTTGGTCGTGGTGGATTAGGATTGTCGTCAATGAAAGGTTGCTGACTTTGAATCACATCAAATATTATACCTTTTGCATTGCTTATGTTATTTTATATGCACTGACGATGGGTACTGGCGATGTTTGAATAATGAGTGATTTTTATGTTCTTCACAATAAATTAATGTAATATTAATATGATAGGGGGGGAATCCGAGTCTATAACATCCATGGGAGAAAGTTTTACACCTAAAGTAACTCCTAAGAAGCCAGCCGTACCCAAGCGAGTCTACAAGGGGTAAGTGATTCAGAAATATTTTTGATTCCATTTGAAATGTACTATTTAATATTATGGCATTGTCATAATTTGGATTTAATGGAGTTTTTAAATTTGACAATTGATTCAGATCTTTCAGAGAGTCTAATAATTCTAAAAGCTCCACAATGGCTACAACTGAAGTATTCCCTGCAGACTTAAAACCCGTTGACTCACCAAGGCATTCACTTTCCTTGGCATTAAATAATCTCAATTCGTCTGAATGGTAATCAAGTCATAAAATTTGGTTAAGTGGAAGACATCTACTGTACTGACTCTACACACTACACATATTGACATAGTACTAACTAAGTGTGTGACTCAAGCAATAATTGACTATTTTATAATTACATATCATCGATGAAGAAGCAATGCCAGCCATGTGTCATTTTTAAATATGCAATATAGAATACCACACTTTAAAATATGGCTATTATTCAAAAACAAAAAATTGAAAATTCGTACTCAATTAGAAAGTACTGTGCTTTGCAAACCTTATATTTAGACCACGTTTGTCTTTTAAAGATTTAGTATCACATGTTTTTGGGACAGTATAATCTTGAAAACGTTATTATTTTACAATTTTGAAAATTTCATATGGTTGGAATTTCTTCTTCAAAGATGATATAAACTAGTTACTATTTTAACCTTTAAATAAAGTAATAGTTTCCAGGGTCCACCTTATAATTTTGTTTTCCGCGTGTAATTACTCACTAAAATAATAATATATTATATAGAAGATAGCTGCACTAGTTTTTGTTATTTAATTTGACATGTCTTCCACACGACCATTTTAACTTTCTTTTAAATGCAGGAATATCCTTAACAGTTAAAAATAACTTGTAAAATTTCAGGGAAACAAATTTAGATGGCTTCCGACTCTTAGTAAGATTATCACGTCATCATCCAGAATCACTTCGAAATGATCTTCATAATATAAATATAAATGGAATGCGTCACTTAATGAATTTACGATCACAAGTATGCCGATCCGCCTGTTTATTTTTTAAAGAATTATTCCTCTCTCAAGGGAAACTCATTGAACAGGTACAACTAATTTATTTTTTTTAGATTTGTTTTATTTTTTCATGGCTATTTTGTGTTCGTCCCATATGTTGCTTTTAATGTTCAATCTTTGCGAGTTTCAGCTATTCACTAATCTAATTGAATGACGTATCTTCATTCTGTTTTTTGCATATCCCTCCAAAAACACTAATCAAGGATATGGAAAAAATATCCGAGAAGTTACTGGAAAAGGCGTCGGACACCAATAAATTTATACGTGAAGATAGTGGGTCCGCCATTGAGACTATGGTTTTACACCTGACACCTGCCAAAATTATCACATGCCTGGACACATATGGACTCAAGTAATTTAAATCACATGATCGCCTCATAGCATAGCTGGCCAATATTGGCTAATTGCCACGATCTGCTTAAAATATTTTGAACATTAAGCATTTTAATCAAGTGCCTAACAGCTTACAGGCAGATGCATTTCTGCGGTAGCATTTTGCATTAAGAATTAACTATGTGTTGCATAAGTATTTATTTTATCTTTCCAGAATGTGTCGTACTTTTGTGTTCTTTTTAAGTTAAACTATGTATAGTACATGCCTGTGGATCTTGTTCGGTTTAGATTATTGTAATTTGTAACATCTTTGTATACTTCCATTTTTCTCTTTAGGCATAGGAATCCAATAGTTAGGACTACAGCCGCGAAAATGTTAACATTATTAATAAGACGACTAGGATCCGAAAGAATTTTGTACGAACATCCTGAGAAAGTTCTTCCCATGGTCATGCACTTTTTGCAAGAGGGGAGTCTTGAAACTAGGTAAGAATGCACGCCTGATACTGATTATACTGATGCAGTGTAGACATTTTTATTGTAGTTATTAGTGAAGGTATATGGATCCTGGATAATGGATACGGCGATTCTGGAATGACACCAACATGCTTAGAAACTGATGATTTTGATTTACAGTCCCATTTTAGTGTTTTGACTGCCCTTTGAGAATACCTTTAAAAAAGTTCAAATCTCTTGTTTTTCGATCTGTATGATCTTAAAACTTGCAATTACGATTGTGAGTACTCTAGGCTCTATGAACTTCCACACAAATACATACGTATCACGAAAATCCTATTGGGAAGTTTATTGAGAATCAATGGGTATTTTCACGGTCTATATTTAAGTGTTATTTAAGTGGCAAAAGGTTCTCTATAATAGCAGTGCATCTAACTAAACTACTGCTCCGCAGTCCAGGCCCATGCACTGTTCTCCATGTAATGTTTTTCGTGTCATCGTTAGTTATGGTATGCTGAGTATAATGTAAAATATAATATCATTGGAATACATTATGGGAATATTATGAAGCTTACAGGCAGTTGTAGTTGTAGGGACGTAAGTACCTATCTACTTGTAGTTATGAGCCTCCTCTCCGAATCCTGATAATGATAATTTAGAATTTAGACGAGCCTTAGTGATAGTGATAGTGCTGACATTCCCATCCCATAGTGGTAAATACCACTCCCAAATGGTATTTCCATTTATTTTTCTCTCAATGGAATTCTGGAATTTAATCTTGTATTCACTTACTGGTCTCTAAATTACGGCATGATTACTCATACCATCACAATCCTAAAAGTCCCAACCTCAAAATCAAAATCAGAATCAACCTCAGCCCTCGTAGTATTCAGTCCATATTTCGTATCAATACCAATTACTGTAACATTGCATATTGTCAGCATCAGGCAGATAATATTATGTAATATCAATTTTCATGAGAATGAATGGTCTGAGGATGAGAAACAAAATATTTTTTTTTACATTCTTCTAAATTTTGTCTTACTTTTTGTCTTGTCATTATAGAACCCATGGAAAGGCAGCAATAGCCGAGTTGATTTCAAATAAAGGCTTTGACTCACAGCTAAGAAGACACGTCGCTCCGGATGTACTTCGTAATGTACAGAAAATCATCGCGACGATTAGGACTGAAGTATTCACAGCACACTCTGTAAGTCCCAATCCAACTCCAACTCCAACCCCGGAATGAAATTCAAATTCACTATGGATATAAAGAAAATGATACGAAAAAAAAATCACAAGAGCCTAAGCCACACACATTCACCCACACACACACGCAAAATGAAAATATTTCACTTCTCCATTTTCCCGAGTGTCTCATATTATGATATTGTCAGTATTATACGCACCAACAATGTTAATGCCGCAACGCTAATCAACAACCGCACTTCACCTCCTCACGATCAATTCAATTCTCAATACTACTCGTTTTTTTTGTTCTTTTAAACATAATAATTGTATTCCTCAAAAGAAATCCATCGTCCAATATTCCATGTTCATCTGGAAGATATATAGGTATATACAAAACTTGAGTCTTTTCCCAATTCCCGTTTTATTCCAAGCGTTTTTGTATATAATTTTGACCCTCTATTTTATTCCATACATACATAATATCTGTACGTACAAACTTTAATATCTCCACCAAGGATGAAGATGAGCATGTACATAGTATGTAAGAATCAGTGTATCATGCTGTAGACATTTACTTTAGTAGTGGCCTGGTATGTGAATGTGTGGTGTGTACAATTTATTTTTACCTAATACATCTCTGTGCACATTTGTTCAATTCTTTGCCTGCCTACTTGCTGCTCAAAGTATGACACTATATACGTACTTGTAATAACCGACCAATATACTAATAGTTTGTTTTTGTCCTCATTGCCTTCAAGTCTAAAGTTCTTCAGGTGATATCTCAACTTTTCAGAATTTATTAACTTTGCTGTAAAGTCTGTACACTTTTAGATACTTTCTGTCCTATCATCCCAGTAATTTAGACTGAGATAAAACTCTGAGACTCTGCTCTTGACTTTAAAATCCATGCAAATAGTTTTAATTTTTTATGCTTTCTTTGTTGTTGTTGTGTAATAACTTGCGATGGATTTTCATTTTTATGTGGTTGGTGTGCTGTTTTATATATTATTTCTGCTGTACATAGTAATACATGGAATCTTATATAATATGCAGTTTAGTTGACGTACATAATAATAATATGTAGTGAGTGTATGAGTAGGTAGTGGATTGGAGTCTCTAACATGAAACTGAATTTTGAAGCACTGCTTACCTTTCCCAGATTTGAGATAGCTCATGGATTATTATTATTATATATTTGTACTTAATTGGTGCATGCACGGAGTGCTCGTACCAATTGGACTACTCTATTCCAGAGAACCAGTATGATTATACTAAAGCTAGTGACAAAGGGAAGAAACCAAAGAGATAAGATAGCATTATGAAATACGGTCCTATTTTTCATGTCGTCTTTTCGAAGACATGTTTCATTATAATATAGTTGCGTTCTGCTCTGCTTTTTGGTTGGTTTGAGTGTATATTCTATATAATACCGTTTGCGTGTGTGTCATATTATCTTTCTACTACTTATGTTAGGACAAGGGAATTTACCGATTTACATCACTCTTGTAATATACTTCGTGCATACACGTTTACTTGTGTAGAATGCATCAAAATTATCTTTGCTTATGGGAGGAAGTTTGGAGAGTGTACTAGTGATATGAGTATACGAGAAAAACTTCGCGTAGCTTTTTCATATCTTTATTACGTATATTTCAATTTCAACCACACGCGGCACATCATGTTATGCAGAAGTAGAAGCATAATATGTAGACTGTAGACTGGAATTATTAGAGCTATCTCAGTAGAAGTTTGTGGCATGCCTGAAAAATGTTAATTCACAAAATGCACGGGAAAAGGCTAATTGTCTCAAGTCCAACATTTTCTCGTTTTCAATAATGCCTATTATTTTCTCTCACCAAACCTATGTAATAATACAGATAATTTTGAGGATTATCTAACTAGTAAGTAGTGGGTATTTATTATTTTCTTCTCTCTTTTTCTCTTGTAGGGCCTTCGAATCTAACAATTTAATTCCTGGAAAAAGTTGTCCCTTCACTTCTTCGTATTATTACAATTACATCCTTTCTGTTTGGATCATTCTCCTTCATTTCGTAAATGTAAAATAACTAATATCAAAAACAAATCCAACCGCATGTACTACATTCAACCATGATACTTGTAAGTACATACGTAGGTACATACACATGAACGTAGACAGTACTTGTACAACAATACACAAAAACACAATGTGTCTAACACCATATCATCAAGAATCGACATCAACTATCATCACCATGAATCAAAATAAAAACAAAACATCTTACTACACAAATTAAAAAACATTATGACTCAAGACATGATACGATACCAAGACCGATACGAACCACTCCTTTCTTCACTTTTTCTAATCGTAATAATTTAAAGGCTGGATTTTAATTTCAAAATCGAAAGAAGGAAATTTCAAATCTATACTAACCGTGTGGAATTCAATTCAATAGTGATCCTATAATTTTAATTTGTAATGTCAGAGCAGAATAACATAATATTATAAGATTATAACATCTACACATTTCCTCCCTTGAATTCAAGGGGCTATATCATCTCTTGTGTCAGTATCAGCTGGCATTTTTTATATTATGACCCAAGTGGAAATTGAAGTTGGAAGTCTAAATTACAAATTAAAGCGGAGTGAAGCCATCACCAACCAACTAATACCAATTCATCGTGCACTCTTACTGTTAGCGTTATCGTAGTATAATCAACATGATATGATCATAAATCTGAACAGGCTAATACTAATACTACTCGGTAGTTATTGCAGTTGAGCAGTGCGTATCCCTGAGTGTTTACTTATATGTATAGCTTATGGTCTAAGAGGAATATATCCTGTTTTTCCCTCTCGGTCTGATGAAGCTGTAAATGGAACTTTTCGTTGCATTAAATATTGTCTTACATCCCTATATCTAAATTTTTATCCTGCTTTCCTGGGTTAAGTAAATATACTGATTTTGAATTCAGACATACATACAGGATGTAGGTATGAATTATTATTATAATTAAAAAATTTCGACTGGGGAATTCGAATGGTATTGTTATTGTGTTATATTATTCTAGTAACATTTTTACAGCCACTGGGTCTAGAATTTTATTACGAAAGAAATTTATTAGTGTATTAGTACATACGTGTATTACTACTCCCGTGGTGTGGTATTGTAATATAAAAGATAGTATATAATAGAGTGAGAGAGAGAGAGAGAGAGAACGAAACTACTTAGACCATCTTAATCTTATCGGAAGGCTACTTTTCCACAATGTGTAGTGTACAAAGTTGTATTCTTATTATGTTCTTGATTTTGAGAAAAAGGCTATGAAAGAAAAAAATCACTTAGTCAAAGTATACTTACGGTCTACAAATCAGGAATTAAAAAGAGCGTTTTTAAATTTACGACTTTGTGTTTGTAACATTATCATCAGGAATTATGTAATCCGGTATTCCGGTTACTTTAGCTTTTGAATTCTGATAGGATTTTATTATTTATCATTATTCATATTATTGTCATATGCTTCTATTGATTGTAAATGAGTATGAAGTTGAATTACATTTGGAACTTCGTAAAAGTTTCAGTCATTTTAAGTTCATGGCTCTAAAAACACACTAGCAGAATTAGGATTAGATTAATTATTTGTAGAATAGTAGTATGGACAGATTATAAGGAAAAGCGTACCGTGTTTATTATGTGATGTCAAAAGGTTCGTGTTTGTATGCAAATTATTTTGGTAAGGTGGATGTGGATTAGCTTTATTTTAGAATGGTGAAAGCAAACGTAAATATAAACTCAAAGAGGCATATATACAGTAATTATAAATTAATATGTGTTTGTATTTTATGAGAGAAACGGAGTAGGAGAGCTTAATCTACTTAATCTGACCTGAAAAGATTTAACTAAATATTTATATATTTTGACGACAAGATTATAAATGGAATGGAACATTTGAATATTATAAAATTGTACCTCTGCCCTAGATTGTACTTTATACTTGTACTTAGTCTATACGTAGGGAAGTGTAATGTATTTTGGCATAAAGATTTCGTTTTATATCTAAATCCGAATCGTTGTTGTGTTTAAGTTAGTAAATAAGGCTAAAAGAGGTAAGTAAGGAGACTCGTGTACAAGTTTGAGTGCATGTAAGAAAATGAAGCATTATTTTATCATTACAATCGAAACTGATTCAACATCAACTTACATACGACCTATTTATGACTTATATACAACTAAATTAGGAATATATGTGCATAAAACTATATCTTAACAACAAAAGCTTGCAGAAATTCTACAGTGCATTAAGATTAAGAATGTTGCTATATTAGGTAAGTATATCTAGAACGTTGTTATGTTATTAGGTATAGAATCGATATTCGACATTCTGATTAAATTTGAGAGAAATCTTAACAAACTTATATAAATATATCATAGTATTATACACCACTCTTGACTTTTGCTGCTATGAAATGCATGGTAACTATGCTACTTAAGTAAGAGGTATAATTTTGCGCTCTTTTTTCTCTCGAAAAAATATTGATGCCACGAAAAATAATCCAAACATTTGAGATGTACAGAAACGATAATAAATTATAATGCGAGGGTATAGAAGGGAAAGGAACTGAAACTAAAAATTAGAAGATTGATGAACTACTAAAGACAGCTTTAAAGACAAAGTTACAACATAGCTAGCAAATGAAAATGCCGTGTGACGTGTTATTGTTATTTCAGAACTTTTACTTCTTGTACTAAATAGTGCGAAATGCATGAATGTAAAAAAAAGTAGGTATATATATACATGTTTTTCATTACTTTACTGAACGCGTGATTCAAATGTAGATAAAAATTAAAAGCAATTCTACTATTTTCGCTCGGTTATGGTGTTTAGTAGTATGTTTTTTAGAATTTAAAATTGATGTTGTAGTTATGCTATTGATTGTTTTCAAAAATTCAAGTAGTAGTATAAATTAAGGATTATTTCAGAAATTATGTTTCTTTTTTAGGTAGGCCCCGATTTATATTTAATATTTGTAGAAAAACAGTAGATGGTGTTCCTTTGCCTATAGGTACTAACTACCACTCTTTAATTATAAATTGTGAAGGTGTATATGAACAACTACATGTTAATATTGTTATAAGTACTTAGGCAACTTGGGTCTAAAGTACAGATTAAAAACTAATTATGTGTAGAACTATGCTCGGATGATTACGATTTGTGTGAAATACTGAAATCCGTATAACTTCTTTAAAATCACAGAAAAGAATCTAACAAGTAAAACTGACTTGTAAAATTAACTTGTAAGACGTAAAAATAAATGTGTATCTGCAGAGGTCTATAAGTATGAGTTCAAAAATAACAAGAGGCTAACTACTTATCAGACGGTTATTATGTTATTATCTACCTGTGTTATCTGTTTTGGCGAACATTGGTTTGGGGATATGTCCCTTACAATCCATAATTAGTCGAAGTGAATTTAATTATAGTTAGGTGTTATTTTGCATTATCTGTTTGTCAGTTTTTTCGTGACCAAAGAAATCAGTTAGACTTAATATTATAATTACTTGATTAATTGTTGTGTTACACGCACTCAACTAATAAAGCCCCACCCCCAAATCCCGCACGTGTGTGGACTTGACATAGACAGATTCAGCAGTTGAAGATTGGAGAAGTACGACGACAAGATACTAAAATACAGATAAAAATAACTAAATATATATCACTGTACACCCGTCGTAGCAATTAAATGTAAGTACTCCCTAATGACTAAATAATGAATGTGTACTATAATTAGTTACAAAATAATGTTAATATAACTATATGGACTTCTAGCTTAAAAAACACAATGAAATTATGATAATGCCAGTAATGAAATTGGATTTCAATTTTCAATGATAATAACAATAATAATTACCATGTAAAATAATTAACTAATCGAATAGTAATATAAATAATCTATAGTAATCCTACAGCTATAGACTAAACTAAAATCCTAAAATGTTATCCAACATAAACACGAACGAACATACTATCTTTATGCGTAATCAGCATAAATGGTAACCATATTCGTAAATAATTACTTTATAAGTAATAATATTGAAATTCTTTTAAAACTAAAGAAAACTTAGCAATTATTTGGTAACGTATTGTAAGGAATTATGAACGAGAAAAATTATAAAAAAAGAGAATTTACAATTATCTGCTAAAATCGGAGTCAGCAATTTCGTCATGTAATATTATATATATGCGTGAATCGCACGAGCGAAAATATCAACATCCCTTGTTATTTACAAAAATTCTTACTTTGGAAATCATAATTAAGTAATTAAGTGTATCGATGATTTACATACATGTTAAAATTATGTCATACATACATTGATGTAATAAATAAAACTACTAAAACTGAAACTTAAATTGCTGCCTAAAACTCAAACAAAGTAATTTCATGGTTAGTAATGTAAACATTGAAATATTGTATTAATTATGATAATTATTGCATCCCACGTCTCTAGAGATATGCATACGTCACCATTAACAGCTATGATTTTGGATTTGAAAGTAACTGAAAAGCTTTGGTAAAACTCGTGGGGTGGTTCCAGAACTGTTTTGATTTTACTAACAACCAAGGGAGCACCCCAAGTGGTGTATCAAAATTTAAAACCTGATATCTGCATTCGAAGACTCAAAGTGGCATTAGAACGTCGCAGGCACCTCTCTATTAAACGTCAAGTCACTTTTTTATTGTCTTTTAAACGCGGCAAAACGGAATATTTGAGATTGACTTGACTTGGACTTGACTTTGGCTTTGGCTTCGGCATAGGGGTGAATTACTGTGATCTAAGAAGTCATTTTAGTTTTCATTTTAGTTCATTCAAGTTTTTCAAAATTCAAAATGATTTTACATTTTCAAATAATTGTTTTTCAAAAATGGGTCCCAACACCAATACCTTTTTAGTCATTTTCAGAAAGAAATAAACGATTAAAATTTTGAAAAACCTTAAATTTACTTTTTAGGTTTATCAATACAAATGCAGAAATAGTATTATAGTATTGAAACTGTGGTAGCTATATGACGCGGCAAAATATCTAAAATTCGATTTTTTTAAAAGCTTCTTTGGGGGGGCCATTGTAGCACTTCTGTCGTACTAAAATGCAACCGAATTATTTCAGATGCTTTGCACACATATCTACTACAAGCTACATTGAATGAAGATATCATATTTTGAATCTGGGTGCACCACTTTGGAGTAGGTACTTCCCTTGCCTTGTCATTTAGTGTGACAACTGGAATCTGGTAATGGCAATAATATATATAGCCTCAAAAAGCAGATAAATAAAATATTTGTGATAATAACAAGAATCAGCCGATGAAATCAAGCGATTATGTATTTTACAGATGCTAGTAGACATTTTCAAGGAATTATTACAGAAATACAGTGACGATGAGCAGAACCCATTATTAGACATATGGATGGGATCAAAAGTGAAAGGTGAAATTCTTCGAGTCATTCTTCGGTGAGATCTGACTGAGTGTACACCAATGCAATGTACTAACTAAGTTGCGTCAAACAGGAACATATTCATATAATAGGGATAGGGCGCAAGGAAATACTTAAAGAAAGGGGCGATTATGATTACAAAAGCGAGTGCAGTGCGGTGAAGACACTTGTACATAATATATTTGACTAAAATGAAATAAATGAACAAAGAACAAACCAAAAGCAAATCCAGCCCACAGCATGGTCCACAATCGACAATGGTACTCTGTACACGTTTTTACATTTAGACCAAGACTAAGCTCATCATCATTCTCATTGTTTCTCTTCTTTTGCTCTCAATTGGACTCCGTGGATAAATCTCCTTTTTTTCTACCGGCAAGCCAAACTGCACTCTGGTTCTGGTTCCACGGTCACTATAAAGTACTGATATCATTCTTTCCATATAGCGATGGCTTTGCTGGATCTGGAACTGGAAATACAAACAGCATCCATGTGTAAAATAAAAAACAAATACATACATAATACTACACGCTTATATAATACACGGACAAATACAATTTACACTACTTAGTCGTTAATACTGTAACATTGACTTTTCCATTTCATGCAAGTATTTATGATTTACATAAGAAATATGTGAGGATGATGCATTACAATGCACTGAGTGGCGTACTATGTCATGTCATGTCAAGATACAATTATTGTTACTCTTGTTTTACTCTGCATTCTCTATGTCCATTCTCCTGCATTTAACAGCAACTCTAAAATAATCATCATTGTATCTGCTCAAGCTAAAGCGTGCATGCTTTTAACCACATGACAAGACAAACCATTCTTAAGTATTATTAAGCCTGTAATAGTTACACCTGCCTATGTCCAGGTCCATCCATTACCCTGCCTACTCAGCTTGTATACAAATAAATACAATAGTAGAGTAACAATAACAATGCAACAGAAAGAGAAGACGCGCTGTTCAAATATTATTCTTACAGATTACAGATATTCTTTGATAATGGATAGAGCGATACAATTATACACAATACCATATACATGAAAAAAATTGTAAAGTATCTTGAGCAGGGATACCGAGAGTATAATACTTAGCGCGGATTACAGATGAAGCTTCAATTCAAAGTCAAAGCCATAAGCCAAAGTCAGAGGTGGTAAACCGAGATGAAGAGAGAACAAGAAGAGAGGAGCAAAGAAAGAAAGTGGAGTAGAGATGAAAAAGAAGAGGATCAAAAGTTAAACTAGATGGATGGATGAATGATAATGTTGTTGGCTGCCAGAAGAGAGGCACAGAGTGAAGAATAGAGAGAAGTTCACTGAAGAAGAGAGAACACCTGAGGGGAAGACGATTAGGTGGGCCAATTTTCTATAGACTCTACAGGTGGGGCGGCTTTCTTGGGAGAAGAGAGAAGAAAGATCTATCTGTACCTACTCAAGAAGATGAACTCGAGAGTAGAGGGGGAAATGATGAACTGCGCTGGGCAATACATCAATATACAATAAGTAACTACTTACATATGCGTTTGACATTACATATTATAGTATGCCCTTACAGGTTGTATTAGGTATCCTTAACAATATATCCATACCTACTTACATACAGCCATCTAACATTAAGTTAGTTTGGCAATGGCATTTATTTGTATAAGATGTGGGTATATATTTATAAAGATATCCAAGAGGGAGAAGGAAGGATCCTCTATCCGCGTAGTCTAGTTTAATTGTGATTCTTATGGGTACTTTTCGTTTGGTTTCCGTGGTACTCACAAACTCGGGAAAGAGAGAGAGAGACTTGAAAAGTTGAGGCAAGTGAAAATGGAAAAATCATGTATATAAAGTTGTTGTCCTGTGCCGGAGGTTTTGACGGCGCTTGGGGGTTTTGATGGTTTGGCCCACCCAGCAAACGTCATCATGAACTTTTATTATCCTCGACCTGCCCAGGACCCCCTTTCATACTCACTCCATCCGATAATAACAATCATCGTCATGCCTGTTCCAAAGACCATCTTTTACAAGCTTGTACCTACATTAACATTGTCTATTATATTATGCACTTGCATCTCCATCTATTTAGTCCGCTCTTCTTCATCTATTGTTCTCTCTCTTCCCCAACTCAAAATATCAACCAACTACTTCTCCCTTCAATTCCTCTTCCTTTTCTCTCTCATTCCGTTCTGGATCGGTTTCGTCTTCTCTTTGTGCTCTCCCTGCGCTTTTCAGTCCTGAACTCAGTACTGACTAGTGAGTGAGACCAGCACCTACAATTATTACACATGTAAGTACCTTTACCTGCCCTCGCTGAATACGTAAATACGCACTACACAAGTATCATTAAGAAATCCACTTCAAATTCAAAGTAAAGGACTACATAACTAAATACAAGACAAAACCATACCATAAAAATTATGCATCATCTTCTGAAATCCTAAAATACGTCTTGGAAGTTGGTTCTGTATCGTTAATTGAATTTTTGTGAGTTTGCTTTTACATCGATATGGAGCCAAGGAGATAGATACATCTACTTGTATAAAAATCCTGGTCCAGAATCTAATACTATTATACATCTAGCTATCCATGAGCTTATATCCACACGAGGAAAATTTTGTGAGCACATCTATGTGCGGATTTCCTTTCTATCTGACATATTTTATACCCCACACACTGAAAGAATGAAACACACACATTACAGCATTAGCAGCTTGCTGTCAGTTGTACAAATAAATATATTAAAGGTAATACCCACATGAAGGTATGTCTTTCATATTCGGCAGTTTCATGGTTATGAAACATAACAGATGATCATAAATCAGGCAATGATATGTTTTGAACTGTTTGTATTTGTATATACGAACCTGCACAAGACTAACTAGTGAGAGCTGAACTGAACTACGTTCCAGGTCTTTATGATAAATCCTCCAATTCACAGCAACCGTAACAGCATGCATACGGTAAGAAGTTGGAGGCGAAGACATTGCGATATACTTTTAGGTAGTGCCTAAGTAACTGACTTCTCGAGTAAAAGGTTTAAAGCTTTTGGAACACTTTGAAGTTTACCTTCCGTCGGACCCATTGAGCATTGTTTTAGGAAAAACTCTCATGACCACCATCTCCGCCATCGTCATGCTAATATGCCCAGCTACCCACGGAGTCAATGGATGGTTCGAGGTAGATGCTTCATTGGAGTTCTTTGAAAAAGTTGAGTTGAGGAGCAGGGAAGAATGAGCGATATCAGTAACACATAGAGTGACAGCCTTTAGCACCGGCCGGCACTTCATCCTTTACAGTCAAATCTCTTTATGTGCCTTCCTTTCTACTTGTTCCGAGGCGAGGGTTGATATTGATATTGATGGTCTTGTTCTATGATTCTGGTTGGTCCATAATATGTCCAGTGAACGTTCCTTAAGTCGTCCTCTCTATAAATTTTGAAAGATCGTCAAATCACAAATCACACTCAGTCGGCTATGGAATGCCAATAATAATGGTTTGGCAGTGTATTCTGAAAACAGTCAGCCCATTTGTTTCGGAATTGTTACGAACAACAGTCCAAACTGCCACCACTAAAACTACTAACTACAAAACCAATTTCAACGACTAACAACTATACTATTAAATAGTGACTAACGCTGGACTGACTGGATGGACACAAGATACACATAAAAGCTTCTATTGAGCTCGACGAAAGAAGTACGATTAGGATATTATTCCATTTTACGTCAAAGTGACCGAAATTTTTTCACTATCTTACGGACATTTTCATGAGACCATCAATTTGAACATCCACTCTCAATGCCATCCTTGCCTTCCCATGCATGTAACATAAATATTTAATGCTTACGATTAGTCACTAGTCACTCTTACTCTTCCCTGCACTAACAAACTAACAATCAACCTCACCTTGTTTTCCATCAATTGGCAGCCATACAGCTAATTGTGTTTTAAATATTTTCCACAAAACTAATACAAAGTTTGTAGGTAACTATATAGATTTAAATAACACATATACATGCACCGAACTAGTTGCATGTACCCCTGTACATATACATACAAAGATAATGAAAATAATACATCAATCGTATTCTTATCCGTTCGATTTTTGCTTTTGCTTTCATGAGATCTTCTTCCCATACATCCAACTTTCAACATCAAATATTGAGCCCCACTTTGGTAGATTGGTAGTTGTAAATACCTTACAAATTTTAGGTGAAATCATTATTGGTGGCAACATTCCTCATTGAGGACAGATGACAGAGACTTTAAGAACTTCAATGTTGAGTAATGTGCTCGTATTCCCATGACAATGAGTACAGCAACGAACAATGGAATGTGACAAAAATTTCTCAAATTCTTGGTCTGGGATCATCATGACACAAAGAAAAACGTTGCGAGGTAAGATACACTTACTTGAGTTCGATTGACGATGTAATAGTTCGAAAGCCGGTTGCGGGTGTCGGCCCGTGATCTGAAAACTGTAAACGACAGTAAAAGTTATGAATGATTTTGCAGCTCATTTATCTACATCTACCTCCCTGAAAGATTTGTGATACTTAACACTTAGGGCGGCTAAAGTTTGAAGTTTAAGATATTTACCTCACGGAATTGAAAAATTGTTTCAAAATCCTCATTTAAGAGCAAAAAACTGTTTGAAGAGTACTGTGCAATTAAAATTCCTATCGTTCTTTGTTGTTTGTGGATGCTTATGCCGTTCAGTTGGTAGTTGGTAGCACAATTCTGAAACAATTTCGAAGAACTATCACTATTTTCAAACTTAAAAATATGACCTATAGAACCTACTTAGGAGGTTTTGTCAAACAATCTCTATGTATTGTTGTTGGTCTGAATAATTCATTCATAACAATCTACTTTATCATTCTTACAAAAAAACTAAATATAAATTACTTTCATCCTTATCTGCTATACATGACAAATTACTTTAAATTACTTGGTGGTACTTTCGGCTTTTGAATCTGAAATCCGTCTGTGAAACAAATACTAACCATTCTTGTTTTCTTTTACTCTTTCTTAATTGTTAATAAAAGATAAATAAAGATACTTGGAGGTATCCAATAATAACTGATAACCTTATGTTCAGAAAATCTTAACCTTTACTTACGCAGTCAGTAGTGTTCTTCTATCATACGCTGACAGTATCTATTTCCAAATTGTAATGTTACTGATTTTAAGCTGGAAGTCAAAAGTAAATAACTTCCGATTTTAGCTGACGTACTAATACCAAAATCCTGACAGTGACTGGACTTTACCAGTCAATAGTCAATAAGTACTAACGAGGGAGGGGTCAGAGGTGATCCCGCCGAATCGTCTCGATATATTTTTTTTTGAAAAGAGCATGTGAAAAAAAGT
>JAQFZE010001726.1:0-16776 GCA_034695245.1 Dicyrtomina saundersi | reverse complement strand
TATGTTGACTCCCTGTATGTACCATTTGAAGCCATAGTGTGTAAATCAATTTGCTCATCGAACTTCTAGTTCGTCAAGGAAAGAACTATTTTCATCATTGTTTGCAATTGTTTTGCAACGAATGCCTGACATTTCGGCTGTTGTTGTTTGTGTCTTCAAAGTTTAAGGAAAAAGTGCGAAGAAAACTGAATTATACGGACTGGTATAAACTGGGAAGGTTTTACAGGGTGCATAAGCTACACAGGGTACATAAACTACATACAGGGAGGTCACATAGGCGAAATGTATACGGAGCCACATAGGTTAAATAAACGAGACACAATGGCTTTGCCACATTGGCAACTCTTAGAGGTCACATAGGGATTCCTCATCAAGGGGTTGTTCGCTTACTTTTACTTCAGATTAATATTTTATCTCCAATCCCTTGATTAGTAAAAACAAGAGTAGCATTTGATGTTACCATACTAATCTCATTCGCCATTCATTTCCAATTGGTAAGCATATCCGTTAATTGCCAAAATACATTTGGCAACGCTTAAGGAGTTGAAAACTAGTGAGTAGTATTAGCAGCAGTGGCATACGGAGTACGAGTATGCGGACTCCCCTGACTACTGTGTGTCAGTCCCTTCGGAAGTGTTCAAAATTTTATTGCTTGTTTCTAGGACTCATTTCATTAGGCACCTACGTAAGTACGTACTAGTATATTGTTTACGACTATAACACACTACAGACTACACAGTTCAAGTTTAGATTCAGACATAATAAAGCAAAGTTGTTCAGTGTTCAACTCTCAGCACAGGATATCTTTTGTAAGTAGTACTTGCTAGTAAACTTTTATATTACTGATTAAAATTCGACAACCTATTGTTTTGACTCCCAGACGGATGTTATCACCATTTGTACAGCAGGCTTGAAATTGTAAGTGACAAAAGTTCTCAAGTTGTCAAATTAAGTCGGCTTTTGCTTTTTTATAGTAAAAAGATTGAGATATGCAATTTATTTCTTTACTGTGAACTGTGGAATCATGCTTAGTTATATACTTTCAACTTCAGAGATTGCTGAGCTCGGTTATTAAGGCTAGAACTTAGTACCAGGACTGAACTGCAACTGACTAGCAACTAGGACTGGAGTCAGCTTGAAGTTAACTGACTGCTTGTGATGGTTATCATTTGTCATTTTATTATTTGTAGAGAGTTTGGACTAGCTTAAGCTGTCATAAAAAGGAAGTGCGAAAAAGTTTGTTTGAAGTTTGAAGTGGCGTTGGTGAACTATTGACTATTGGCAATTAGACTAGACCACGACCACAAACCAGCCAGACGAACAGGATATGCTAAATACTTGGTCATTTGTGGTTTGTGGCGTAAATATTGTCTTTCCTTGGAAATTGACCCTTATTTGTTAACGTGTTCTATAACCAGTAAGTTACAAACATTTTAATTACAATTATTAATTAAAAATAACAGTATATTAATTTGCATAAGATTTGATTGCTTGAAATCGTTCATCAGTTCCCTTGTCAGTGTTTTCAGCTGTGTGTTATTGTACTTGACAGATATCATCTTATCATCCTTACTTTACTCGTCACCCTTGTCGGTTTGCCTCTAAAGCTGAAAGCCATTCAATGAAGCTTCAACAGTATTTGGTGACAGTTTTTAACGGTTGGTTACTTTAGTCTGGCCCCATTACCTTTATGTTATTTGTGTACCCAAGAAACTCACTTTTCCGTCACTTTTTCAGTCCAGTCACCAGTCTCGTGCGTTCGTTTTTTATTATTATTTAAGAGCAGATTTGCATGCCAGATAGTCCGATAATTTTTCAAATCATACTTTAAATGTTTTCAAATTGTTTTTTCTCATAAATTAATCATGTTTTAAAAAACAGTTTGTTCTATAGGCAATAGGTCGAACGACCTCAATCATGAATTCATTTTGTATCTTTCAAGTCGCGATGTTTCGATTTCAACTTTATAGCGCTACTGCACTACCACATTAGATTTTTTTATTTATGTTTTCAATGTAATCTTTTGATTTGTGTTAGTTATAATAGCGTTCAATTGATAGTGTTTAAGACCAAATGAATTTTCTGTCAGAAAGCTGGAACCAACGTGCAAGCGTTGGTTTGAGCTTCAAGTTGAGCTGAAACTGATATGTATTCTATTTGGTATTCTTTAAAAGGTTGTGGGAAACGTCGGTGTACTTAATTTGTTTTTACGAACAGTTTTATTAATTATTACAACTGTTCTTTTTTTTCCACAGAAGCATTATTATATTAGACGGAGTCAAAATGATATGACCTAGCTAATCAGCAAGCTTTGGAGCTAAGAATGGAGGTGGTTGCAGATGTTACTAGCGGCAAAAAAAACAATGAATTGAATGGACTAAAGCAAGGTTTTTTATGGCCCCTTAGCTCTTAGAAAATAATTACTTTTGGCGATGGAACGAGAGAGATTTGTGAGGACTTTAGCTGCTATAATTTTTGCTACCGGTGAGACACTATATTAATTTTATAAACCTTTTTAAAGATTACTGATCACGCTTGTAACTACCCACCCAATAAACTTTGCTCTTAATATTTTCGTTCTTGTTAACTTCCTTTTTTCGTGTTATTTATATTGTTCTCTTTTCCGCATTAAAAAAAAGTATTTTTTTAATATATTGAGAGATAACATCTCTCATTCTCATATATTATGTGTATTATATACCATATATTATATGGTGTATAAATATATAAAAATGTACTTACTATTATATTATAAAAAGTAACAAGCACATTTTTATTCCAATTCCTTCAAAATTTAGCTAATGATTTATTTTCCTTTTTGTTCGTAGCATTATGTGTGGAAAGTGTAGCTAGTTTCAAGTTTATTATTGAACCGGAAGATACAATAGTACCGAAAGGGGGCAGTGTTCTTCTTGATTGCGCTGCAAGTGGTGACGGGCAGCCCCAAATTTCTTGGAAAAAAGATGGAACAATTCTCTCGTTTGAAACTGACCATCGGAGGTAAGAATCTATATTAATAAAAAGTATCTTTCGGAAATGTAAAATGAGGTTCCAAAACGATGCATTATCAAACGGCGTCTAAGTTGACTTTTCGTAGGATGTAAATTCCAAAGAATTTGCAGTTTCTTAGATCTGTGTTACCTAATTGCTACTAGTTTCAAAGTAAGAAATTTGTTTTGTGATTAATTATTACAAGCAGCATTAGGATTCCTGATGATTTTGGAAGGTTTGCTCATAAAATTTATAGCTATTAGTGGTAAAAGTATTAATAAATTGTAATTTGATCACTTGTTTAAAATTTACGTATGTGTTTTATAACATCAATAATTTATTTTATATTAGATCGATTCTTGCCAATGGTTCGTTGCACATAACGTCGCTTGTTGCAACACGAGAAACAAGACCTGACGAAGGACTTTACCAGTGTGTGGCTACAATAGCCGGAGTAGGATCGATTTTATCTCGCTCTGCAAAACTTCAAGCGGCTTGTAATTTAGTATTACTCATACATTTACATAACTATATAAAATATGTCCTACCTGTTCGCGTTGTGTGATAACTGTGATACATGTGATGGACATAAACATCAATAGCCGCTGTAATTATAATCTTCTCAATTGTGCACTTCGAATGCTACGATACAGCATACGGTTTTAAATGCCTGACACTTCACTGTTTCATTTTATTCTCTAGCTCTAGCGCAGTTTGACGAAGAACCTGAAGACATTAGTATTGGGCTGAAGCAGACGGCTAGATTTAGTTGCTCAGCTCAGGGAATTCCTCCTCCATCTGTTTCATGGTTCAAAGATGACCGTCCTCTATCTTTAGATAAATCAAGAATGATAGTTCTTCCATCTGGATCTCTTGAAATTAGTGCAATAGTTGACGGAGACGATGGAGTTTATAAATGTAATATTTCTAATGCGGATAAGTTCTACGTGAGTAGAACCGGACGTTTAGTTCTTAATAAAAATCCAGGTTCGCTTCTTGCAGTAAAATGGGATTTAATGTTATTCAAATTATAATTAAGTAGGACGTATTTTTGTAATATGGGCCTATATTAAATGTTTAGAGCGAGACACACCCCCGGTTTTCACGGCGGTTCCTAAAAGTCAAACAATTATTGCCTCTAATTCCGTTATCTTAGAATGTTCAGCGGTTGCTTACCCACAACCAACGATTGCATGGCTAAAAGACGGAGCGACAATTGACTTAGGGTGAGTTTTGTACCGTACTGTGTTGTGTTTCCTGTTATTTACAAACAAATCTGCATTAAGAAGTCGTTAAACAGTATCATGATGTGTCATTTTTGTGTCATTTTTTTATTTTGTTAAAAAAATTGCAGAAATTTGGATAGTCGTTATTCTATAGTTGGTGAGGGAAATCTAAGGATCTCTAAAACGGAAGAGTCTGATCGTGGAACTTACTTGTGCAGGGCTGAAAATAGGGAAGACTCAGCTGATGTTTCGGCCGCTTTAGACATACATGGTAACTAATACAACTTCATTGCTAATATCCTTCATGGAGAACGTTATTGTATTCATAAAATATTTTCTGGTGTAATAAAAATTCATTTAGGGATTTAGGTTTAGTTGTTTGAAGTAATGGGCTATAATTTGTTTTTCGGATTTTAAAAAGTTTCTCCACGAGTCCTGGAACGATCTTACAATTTTTATGCCTACGAAAAAGAAGACGTTGAGCTGCCTTGTAAAGTATATGGCAAGCCATCCCCGACAATTCAATGGTTTAAAAATGGACAGATGATAATTGAGGGAGACTATTTTCAGGTATGAACTGGCAAAGAAGTAATTCAGAAATCTTATTAATCTTTTGATTTTTATATGACAACGTTGCAAATTTCATAGATTGTGAACGGGAACAATTTGAAAATTCTGGGACTTGTATCTTCGGATGGGGGAATGTACCAGTGCTTTGGAACAAATCCAGCAGGAAATGTGCAAACATCTATTCACCTCCACGTTTTGAAGCCAGGTTTGCTACTTTAATATTTGCAGATTTCGACTGGATATAAATGGAATCATGTAACTGTTTTAATTCACGATACCATACAATGTACCTTTTGCTGTTATTGAGATTGTATTTGTAGGTAAATTTCGTGCATTTGACTGAAACGAAATTGAAAACATAAAAGCAAATGGCTTCGCATGAATCTAGTAAAAATAAAATATTTCTGTACGAGCTATATGTGCTCAAACATTTCAAACATGTTCTTTGTTGTATCGTAACCTAAATACCGTATTTCCTGTTATAGTACACCCGTGTAATATTCAACCTCCAACCTTTCAGACTTGTGTACTATCATGGGCCCATGTACAGCTATATAATCATGAATTAATAGACCCGTGTAGTATTTTAATTCCTACCCCCTTGGACCCGTGTACAATTACAGGAAATATAATAATTTAATGTAAATAAGCCTGTGCGTACCAAATCAGCTGCATTATCAAATTACCTGCTTGAAGCTAAAATTATAATTACTTGAATGAAAAGTCCTTGTCTTGCCCTTGCCTGTGTGTTTCTACATTGAATAATTGAATACTCACCCTACTCGAAATTATTAAATTAATTATATTCCTAATGTTGTTATAAACGTTTGCAAATGCCGAATGTTACTATTTATTGTTGGAATGTTCAAACCATTTAAAGCATAATGATATACGAATGTTTTAATATTGCTTGACCGTACTTTATGTCATAAATATTTGTTATTTTTTGTTCGTAATTTATATACCTCTCAACCTGGCTGCCATTTGTGTTCGTGCTTCTTTGTGTCGTTTTTGGGAACCCCTTATACGGATGGGGTGAATATACAGGGGAAATAAAGCCCGAATCCGAGTTGGAGTCGGAAGTAGAAAGTGTGGAACCCTTACCATTGCCTGTGAAACCTCTAATAGGTCAGACCGTAGTTCAGCCGCGAGAAGGAGACGTCGGAAGAGAAGTCTCCACAAATTCCACTGCTTCACCAAATGGCCCGTCCGCTCCAAGAGAAGTTGCTGCTGTCCTTGTATCAACACGCTTTGTTACCTTGACCTGGAAGTCACCATTAAGCACGAATGGCAGAATTGTAGCCTATGCGATATTTTACAAAGAACTTGCGTCTGATAGAGAACGTGTTTTAAATACTACAAAATCTCGTTTAGAAGAAATTAATGTTCAAGGATTACAACCGAATAAACGATACACTTTTCGAGTAGTACCATACAATGATAAAGGAGCTGGTCAAAGTTCAAGAGAAATTACTGTTTTAACTCAGCCCGAAATCGATGTGCCTGGACCACCACGATTTTTGAAGGCATGGCCGTCATCGCCAACAAAAGTTCATATTCAGTGGGCGCCGCCTGAAGTCACTAATGGACAAATAATACGCTACAAAGTTTTTTTCGCTGAAGCCACGAACGGTAATGAGGAGCAATCACATCCAGGAAAAATATTTTCACTGGATTTTGATGATTCTGCCATCGACGATGACTCTGAAGAAGATGATGCTTACATATTTCCGAAATCGGGAGGAATCCAGGCTATAACTGTAACGGTCCCAGAAGCCGTCTTAGATGATTTACGCATTTTCACTGATTATTTTATTTGGGTTATTGCATTCAATGAAAATGGACAGGGAGCTAATTCCGACCAAGTTAAAGTAACTACGTTGAGCTCGGAGCCAAGTGACACCCCACATAATGTATCGCTTGAAAGTTCCAGCTCTACGGTGAGTGAATAATTTATTCAAATGCACATTATTCATTTTATTTAAATTTAAGCGCAGTAAGTCGCGCAGATTGAACACATGAATTCTGTGTGTTTCATTGAACTATACTCCCGACTCCGGCACTCTACTGAATGTTTGTAATTTTTTAAAATGCTTGAATTTCAGAGTATTGCCATTCGATGGGAACCTCCGCCGCTTGAATTTCGCAACGGAATAATTACTGGCTACAAAATTAAATACAAACAAAAGGGAAAAAAGAAGGCTGAAACAGTAACAACGGATGGAAACAGTCGGTTCTATGCGCTGAGTAATCTCGACAGAGGAGTAGAGTACCAAATAAAAATATCTGCACTTAATATTAATGGCACAGGACCGTTTACAGAGTGGCTTAATGCGGCAACATACCAGCGTGATTTGGACGAAAGTCAAGTTCCAGAAAAGCCAGACTCATTACTAGGTACTGTACTTTCATTACGCATTCAAGTAATTAAACTTCAATTTTTGGATGTTTGCAAAATCACAAGAAGAAAAACATTTTTTAGCAATAAATCACTTACTTCAATTATTTATCCTCATGTATGGGTGGATATACATTAAGCATGCATGTGGTTAAAAATTAATATGCTAAGCTATATTATGTACGTAGTACTTACATACTCTTGTTAGCTGTAGCTTGTAAAATTGCGTTGATATATGTTATGAGTAAACCCAGCATTAATTAGTGTCTTCTGCTTCTATTCATTTTATAGCACGTGCTCAGTCGGATACTATAACAATTTCCTGGACGCCACCGCGGAATACAAATATAATGATTCGAGGTTATACTATTGGATGGGGCAAAGGAATACCAGACGTATACACTAAGGTCGTAGACGGAAAGAGACGATTTTTCACCATCGACAAATTAAAACCAAATTCTGACTACGTTATTAGTCTTCGAGCTTTTAATCAGGTGGGGGACGGCGAACCTATTTACGAGAATGTTCCTACGCGGGTAACATCGGAGGAAGATGAGGAACATAATGGACCATCAATGGCTCAACTTCCACCTCCTGTTGGGTTGCGTGCAATGGTTTTGTCACCTACATCAGTTGTTCTTTATTGGACCGATTCATCACTGCCCAAAACCCAGGTTGTGAGCGACAATCGTTACTATGTGGTCCGATATTTGCCGACAGAAGCCCTTGCGTTGAGCCAGAAGCGTTCTTCTATTAAACATGTGAATACTACTGAACTCAATACTATCTTGGATGATCTAAGACCCGGTACTCAGTACGAATTTAGTGTTAAAGTTGTGAAAGCCCGTCATTCATCGGAGTGGAGCTTAGTAGCATATAATACGACATTTGAATCCACACCCCATTCACCTCCACAAGATCTCACTCTTCTTGCTATTACCGGGTACAGTAATATTTCCAGCTTCTATAATGTATCGTCATTTTATATATTTGTTTTGATACAAGAGTATTTTTCTTTTTCTCTTAACGACCTGAATACTTTCATACACTTGTTAGGGAGGATGGGAAATCAAGTGTCATTTTAAATTGGCAACCACCAAGAATGACGAAAGATGACGAAATGAAAGGCTATATGGTTTTCTATACCACGAATCCATCATTAAAGGAATGGGTGGAAGATCCAATTCCCGATGATGTTCTTACTCATAAAGTTCCTGGACTGACTCCAGATACGACGTATTATTTTCGAATGGCTGCTAGACACTCTAAAGGGCTTGGTCCTCATACAGATATCAAATCAATTTCGACTCCTCAATCTAAAAGGGCTTATATATCAAATAGTGGAAGTGGAAATAATGATAGAAATGTCTTGAGTCATGGTAAGTTAAACTTCGAATTAATCGTAGTAATCTTCAATCTTGCTTTGGAGTTTGGTGTCACTATCAACTAAACGAGTTTTTCCCCCTAACGTGCTTAATCGAAAATTACATTTATTTATGATTCATAGATGATCAAGGTAAGCCTAGTCAAATTGTTTTGTACATATTGATTGGCTTGTCTGTTATCTTCGCTTTGGCCAGTGTCTCATTGTGTATCTATTACCGGAAGAGAGGGGAAGACCCTATTGAGTCACCTAAGCAAACTTCTCTCAAGTAAAAATATTTACTTTCAGTAGCATTATAAAATCGTACATATCTTGTTTTGTAGTACCTGTACCGACGCAGTTTTTTTAATACATTTTGTCCCGCGTTTTGCAGAAAGCAAAGAAAGCCGGAGCTCAAACCTCCTGACTTGTGGATTCATCATGATCAAATGGAATTAAAAACTCTAGATAAGGGTGGAAATCAACTTGAGACTCCCATAACTCCATCCACTCGAGGATCTAGGGAACTTGGAGACCCAGAAGAGAAAATTCCTCTGCAACATACTACGAACTCTCTGGATAAACGAAATTTTATGTCGTCATATATAGGTAAATTCGGGGAATCTTAATATTTTTAGTTATAAATGTACCGTAAAATTTCTCTGACAAAAACTTGACCACCATCGTTATGGTATGAAATATGTATACGTAAGTTTAAGTAAAGAATTGTTTGGTAAGGGTAAAACGCATTGGGAAGCTAAGAACGTTGAAAATATTATATAGGTATGCATTTTATCAGTTTGTGATTGTTATCCATTTATTCACGTGCCAGACCGTTTAATTATTGTAACGATAAAAATGATTTCTAGTGGCCAATTGGATTTCATTGAGATTTTACGGTACTTTAAATTATGATTATTTTTTGCTTCTAATCATTCGATTTTGTGTTGTGGCTTTTGTTGTTAAGTTTATTTGTTTTGTCAATTGTCTGCATCTGGCTTTTTACACGCAATAGGAGATAATAGTCAGATTCAGAGCATTCAGTGCCATTCCTTGGGTCGTAGGAAACCAAAGCCTATTAAAATTCCAGTTGAACCTTTCTTTTTCAAAAATGATGGTAAGTTAATTCATTAGTTTAGTTTTTAGTTTTAGGTTCCACAGCTGCTGGTGCGCTCTTTTAGAGTTGCTTTTTGTGCATGTAAATAGCACTGCATGACTCTTACTCTCTAACCTCCTTAACTGTGACATTTTAAATAAAACGTGGTGACTTTTATTTTAAGTTGGTGGAGGAGGAACAGCAGATTTGAGAAATAATCCCATTTTCAACCGAAATAGTCAATCGCAGTCACAATTTCGAAGTGGCCAAAATGCAAGTGATAACACCAGTGGCCAAAATATGTTAGACACTCAGAAAACATATGATAGTGTTCCCAGTGGATCTTCTACTGCTTCGAGCCAGCATAATTTGAGTTCTTTGGCACAGTATGGGTAAGATAATGAATTTCTTAACTCGGGGTTTTGCATTATTTTTTAATGGAATGCTATGTTTTTAGTAGTTGTTATAATAACTTCCGTTTTTCGCTCTATAGTGCAACCTCTGATTATGGCACACAGTCAGCTGGCAGTAGTGTTGGTACTTTAAATCGAAGAACGGGTGGAAATTTGAAGAGCTTTGCCGTCCCTGTGCCTCCCACGGGTACACTTTCCTCTCATCATCCTACAACTCCACAACCAGGCAAAGGTATAACTTCTCAATATATTAATATCACATTTACTTTTTTCTCACTGTTTCTTGTTGTTGTTTAAGTACCTACATACTTCAATGCCGTGAATGATTTTGTAGTTCACCCTCGTCAAGTTGCTGGATCTGTAATTGGTATCACACCAAATCCGAATTCGAATTCCGGTATTCAAAGCTCTCCAATTAAACGAATATCCACTTCGCATTTCCCTACAATAAATCCTATTGGTTATTCTCAGCAGTCTACTATTAGCCCCAAAAACTTTCCTGGAGACGACTCGCCGAGTATGCAGAAATGCTACAGTACTGAGGAGCTCTCTCAGGAAATATCTAATTTGGAAGGTCTCATGAAAGATTTAAATGCTATTACTGCCAGTGAGTTTCAGTGTTGAGTTTGCAATGTTTCCTCTACTAATTTTCTAGGAATTTTAAAACGTAAACATTGTAGCGCATCTCGTCCGTGAGGTTTTTATACGATTAATTACTTCCAAGTTTACTATTTAAAGGTTTTGAACATGCACTTATCGTTAGAATTCATTGCAGCTCTCAACTTCGTATTGGTAGATAATGCTGATGGTAGTTTTTTCAATAATTTAACTTAATTTACGAGACGAGTTTTAGAAAGGTTTAATTTTAACTAATCCCATTCGATTGCGATACCATACCTATATGTAAATAATAGTTTTAAATAGTTTCTTACTGTATCTAAATTGAGTCACCTACGCTAACATTACTGGAGTCAAACCTAAACTGGATACAACCTTACAATAACAAATAACTACACAACAAGTGAAAAATACTGTACAAACTTTTCAAATTGACAAAATTACGAATATATAGGCAAATCATATAAGTAATTAAATGACTTAGGGAGCTCTCTTAGTTTTTGAAACTTCATTAATATCCACTGTCCATTAAGCTTTAATTCTGCTGTTAACTTTGCTTTTGAAAACTTAGTGAAAAGCTGCTTATGTGGTTTTTAGTATTTCATTGAATAATTTAACAGGTTGTTGAACGTGCAAATCCGTTTTACGGAAGATGATGTTCATCTTCAGTGTTCTTTACTGTTGTGCCATAATGTGGATTTTTATATCTTTATTTTTAAATTGCGTACAAATTGTGTCATTTATTTCCAGTAGGATGAGAGATTATTACTTTTAGTTGATCGCGTAGACCTAGTATTGTTTTAACGCTATTTTGTATTGTTTTTGTATTTTTTATAGCACCTTTCCAGTGTTGTGTTTTAACATTTTTGCATTTTTTGAAGACTTTTTATACCTTAATACTACGAGCATAAAGAAAAATAAACATAATATTTACAATACTTTCATAATATAATATTAGTAGTCGTAAATGTAAGTTAAGTTATATGTAATTATGTGTTGCGTGTACCCATACTCAAAGCTTAAATTTAATTTAATATATAAAGTGTGATTTAAAATTTTTGACTACTCACCCGGTACATAGCGTAAAATGCTTACTATTAGTTTTGTCATTAATTTTAGTTGTCTGTGGAAGTGTAGTGCCTATTTATGTAGGTAGGTAGAAAACTAAATCCTCTCCAGTCGTAGTTTAAAAAAGTGAGTTGTGTGAAATTAAATTTCGACCACTTGAACCAGAATGTTTATAATCGTACACACTTGGGTGTTTTAGATTCTTGTACTCTGAAAGAATTATTGGGAGAAGGTAATTATTATTGCCCTTACATAATGTGTAACATATTTTAAACAATGAAATTCGTACTCATAGTCCCCTCTGCCAACTCAAAGCGTTTACTACCATTTTTGTACTAGAGGCGTAAATACAATAAGTTTAATTATGTTTAATAAGAGTTGCAACGGAATAGACTGATATGGCACATTTTCATTATTTACAAGCTAGACTAACTGGCTTATAAATCTGAAACCATGTTTAAAAACAATAATTAATTAAGAATTGTGGAATTGTTACGAGGGGTAGTGTTCGTACTCATACTTAAATTGAAAACTAATCGAATCAGTGAATTCTTGCCAATGATATTGACTTGTATTATTTTTAAAATAAAAAATAACGAATAACATGTTTGAGTTACAACGTACAAATTTTTTGCAATATTTCGAAATTCTGTTTTTAGAATTTTTATTTTTTTATTATTTTCTTCTCAGAATATCATGTCGTAGTTTACATATTATTATACTTTCATTTTGGTGGGATTTTAAATGAAATTGGGATACTTTTTAAAATATAGTGTGTGTGTTTAAGCCGTAAACTGAGCTCATCCATAATTAAATTAAAACGTCAATGAAATATTTCCAGCTACTAAAAATTAGAATATTTTTCGGTGTTGTGAACTTCCATACTTATATTATTGTCACCTACCAAAGAGAAACTATCGATAAGTATTAAGTGAGCAGCTAAAAATTAAATATTTAATGTCCCTTGAGGTACACATTGCCGTTTTAGCGTGCCTATTATGCTAATTATTACATCATACTAATTTATTGATGTTAATTTTATACTTAAACTTACGTGGTTCGTTTTCCCATGTGTTTGTAGCTACTGTAACTACTCAAGAGTTTCTGCCGTAGAAGTTAACTCATGTATTTAGTTTACTGTCTTTTTAATTTTCATAACCAGTCATTAATCTCAAATCAATATTTCGTCACGCAAGCCGTAATCTTTAGTTTGCGTAAAACCTAAATCGTCTGTACTGCAATAGAGTGACTAATTTTGTCATTAAAGAATTATTTTTGTTTCCCGTAATTATATCTTTCCATTTTAATACATAACTCAATAACTCATGTACATATAAACATGTTATTTACTTAATTAGTCATTTATAACTATTCTAATGCAGCTTTATAGTAACTACGATTATAATTATACGACTTACACTTATTACAGTTAACAGTTAAAAGTAAGTAAAATTATTTGTAACGTAAAAATTTGGAACACTGAATAAAAACGAATTGAATGCTTTTGAATTCAAACGTAAAATGAATCTTATATCGCTGCTGCTGCTATTAATTTACTACATTCGAAAGTTGTATTAACTAGGAATTTCCTGGATGTGGTGTGGTGTAAGTAAACCTTTCTATTACCTAGGTAACCCGTTCCAGTATTTGAACATGCATATATGTAATTACATGGACATGAGCATTATCCACCTTGGGAGTTTCCAAATGTGGCGTAGAATAGAGTTAGCCAATTTTAACGAATGATATAATTCGAATGGTAAACTAAGCAATTATGGTGAAGTTTATCGTGCGATCGCCAAAGTTATTGGAAAGGTTTTGAAAAAGCGGGTTTTTTTTAACTAAAATCCCTCCTAAAAACTGTTGCACTGGTCAGAAGTCAAAAACAGAAATACTGGATTTTTTATTTTTTTCAAGAGCTTTAAAATGATATACCGCCAGTTGAAATCGGCTAAATTTTTCAAAATTTCATTGAAGTCATTGATGTGTAAACTGGTTTAGTGTGTGGTCGAAATTTGGAGTTGAAGATTTGGCGGGAAATTCAAAAAATCGTAATTTTGGTTTTCTTACATAGATTGGTCAAAAAGTCACAAATAACGTATAGCGCGCAGTTTTATAGCAAAAACATCTTGGCCTCATTTTGATGTTACGACTACCTTTAAACAAGGGCTTTATGATGATTTATTTAATGAATTGAATTAACGAGCCTCAACTTAATTTGTGACTTTGGCTTGGAGGTCTGCAATAAACGTTGTCGAATTATAATTATAGTGTGCTCAGAAAATTTAATCAATAAGGTAAAAGTGCGACTCGGTTGGAGTAGTCAGGCGCCATACAGACATGGAAATCACATTACCACACACAGGAGTTAATAATGCACGACACAGCAGTGACGGTGGTTAGTAATTAAGCGTGGTGGTTTTGCTTTTGCTACTTTTTATCCTTTGTCTGTATGAGTTGGTTGAGGTTCTTTCTCAAGTTTCGACAACTGTTTTTATTTTCATATTTGGTGATTCCCAGTCCAGAAGTCGAGACAATTGACATTGACTGCTCCACACACACTCACCAATGTAGCGACACGTTATGAAACAAAAAGGAAACTTGCAAAATCAGTGTGTTTGAATGAGTAGTCCAAAAACCAGACTCTTCCAGACTTCAGATTACTTCAGAACGTGGACGTCGGGACAGTGGAAAATTGCATGGCTTTTAATTTTAATAGTTCTGATTCTGAATATACGGTACCTATATTACACAGTCTGAGTATTCCTATATCCATAAGTCTACAATAACAGATGGATGTTGTAGATGTATAGTACCTAGGGAGCATAATGTAGTGTAACTAAGGTAGGACCTTACATTGTTATTAAAACTCACGACCACTAGTTAATACATAATCATTATTTCTTTTAAATTAAGGTAAAACTGCAACTGCCGTCACTTCCCGGCGCCTCTAATATTTCTTAGAAGTTTAAAGTTTTTAGACAAATGTAGAACATTCAATAATCATTAAATAGCATCTCACAACGCTGCAAATCCCTAGAATGATGAGCTCTCTTGTACATGCACACATATGGGATGTCTATCACGGAAAAAACCTCAAGTGTACAAAGGTATTAAGTAGTCACATGCTTGGAAACTATATGTAGGTAGGTAGGCACTCACATGTGGATGGATAACAACTTTTTATTAGTATGTAAAGCATTGTAATTGTAATCATATATCTGTAGCCCATATTATGCTGTACCATGTGGTTACGAGATTTTGCTCCAACTCCTTGCGTCTCCGTCTATACAAATCGTCATCGTCATCTTGACTGGCGCTGTAACGTAAGTTGACGTGATTAATGGTAATTTCCGAGTACAATTAAGGTGTGAACTGTGAAGATCTCTATTCAGCCCTCGGCCGTCATCGTCGTCGTCTTCGTCCTCAAGTCATTATTGCCACAGAGCTGAGTTCGAGTCACTCCAGACGTCTTCTGACTCTGACTGTGCCCATGGCACCTAATAATAATAAAATAATTGCTAGTCTAACATCAAATCATTTTCTCATCGGACTTCAATCCATATAATTTAATTACATTAGGAAAAAAAGTGGCAGTAGTATTATTATTATTACTACTACTACTACTAGACAGCTACACTCACTAACTCACCGAGTCCCTCACCTCTTCTCTTATTCTCTCTCCCCTGCCTGCTCATTCACTTAACGGATCTCAACTATTTTTACCCAAAAAAAAATAGAAGAATTATAGAAATATATACCTATAATATAATATGCTATGCGTGTGCACATTCACATCCAAGTCAAATACATACAAGGTTAAGGTACCTAGTTCGTGCCAGAAAATTGTAGTCCAACTCGAACTTACTCAAGTTGTGAGTCGGATTGGAATTGGATTTGGATACAATAATAAGAAATTCAAATACGAAATAATATATATATATACTATACATACTGATATTTCATATCTGTCAATAGTGTTGCGTTGGAATCATAATAATTATATACAAAATATATGCATATAATATCATAGTCCAAAAAAAAAAGAAGAAGGCAGAGTTTGAATTTGAAGTCAAAGTATAATATTAAATTTTGCTTACATAACTGTATCATGCTTGAGGTTGAGGTTGAAAATCTACATAGTATATAGCACTTGGGATTGGGATGGATTGATGTTGGCTCATTGTTTTTTATAGTCTGAGATTTTCCTTTAAAAAATGCATACTTGAGACTTTTCAGTGATACCAAATGAAAATGGAAAACAGTTTCCTTTCCATGTCTTGTATAGACTATGTTAAACACGAGGGAAAAGCATAACTGATTTGTGAGTACCTTTAAGGTTACTACAGATATAATATGTAAGGTATCAGTATACTCTGATCGTAGTTTAAGAAAGACAACGAAGCACTCCCAGTTCCATATTCTATATAATGGGCTGAATTCATACATTTAGATTCGGCAGATTACATATTTACATTTTGTTTCCATGCTAGTTATAAACATATATACTACTACTTACACCTTCTCATATCTCCTTCTACTATCCAATAAGACTGCATCTTTGTTTGTACTATGGTTATATATTATGGCTATATGGTCTGTGAGACTGAAGACTGGAAGTCAAGGAAAATAAGGTTGCTATTTGTTGCTGTGTGGCTCCACTACCTTGGACAATAATGTGCTCCCCCGTCCTATTCTGTGCATGCATCTAATGACTATTACGCGAATATAAATGACTTGAGAAAAAGTAATTATTATGTATGATTACGTGAGTGAGTATCCTTATTGTTCATGAACATGAAAAAATACAAATGTAACACATGCACCCAACGCCAACTCCAACTAATAAGTCAAATAGACCCAGTGCCAGTAGTAGTAGCTGAAGTAGAAGTGCAAACACAAGAGAAATATACAGGTATAGGGTATATGTATAGCTAGGTAATCCTACTTATATCTGTAGTAGTAGTAGTAGTAGTAGTAGTAGCATATTACCATTGTTGTCCTCGCTCAATCCGTAAACGTGTTCAAGTTCC